>VAHH01000313.1:0-37324 GCA_013357305.1 Radopholus similis
CGGCCTGAGTCGGCGAATGTGAGAATTTCTCAAATTCGCCGGCGAATTCCGGAATTCGCCGATTTTCGACTTTCGCCGTAACATATACATATGTAATATCGAATATCCTATTTCTGTTTCTGCCTGTGTCCCTTCTGCAAAAATCAATACAGCCAAACATTGATTTTTTGGCGGATATTGATTTCTGAGTGAAGCCTCTTCTCACCAGGTATTCGGCGTATTCCTGCGCATCGGCGTATCCGCCCCGCTCGAACAGTTGCTCATGTTGACGCTGCTGTTGACGCCAATGCGTGGCGGGTTGTTGTTCTTCCGGCGCCATTTGGTCCTCCTCGTGCCCGTAATAGTATTGCCGTGGGATGTGCTGGCGCTGGGAATGCTGCAAAATTTTAAATATTTTTTGTTAAATTAAAAATGCCAAAATGGCCGAAATCTTGGTTTTGCCAATATAAAATATTGGCGCCACAATTTGTTCTCAGATGTAATCGAAACCAACGACCTGCAGAGGCCCACTTTTTGGGCGGTGGTGCCGGTCAAATAGGCAAACATTGGCTCTCCGCGGAAAAAGGAAATTATTGCACCATTTGAAGGGGTCCCGCGGCACCGAAAAAGGGGCGGATTTTGAGCAATGGATGAATGCCAAATGGCTTTGCGAATTTTTGATAGACATATTTAATCAATTTTAAACCAAATTTAAAGCATGTCGATTGATTTTAAATTTGAAATGCCAAGTAAAAAGTTGAGAGATTAAAAAACCTTTCTGCGCTCCTCCTTTAGTTGCTGTTGCTGCTGCTCATCCCAATGCCATGCAGCCGAGGAGGTAGTCCCGCCGTGCCTAAAATTCCCAAATTGGCAATCAAACGCAATGGTCTATTCGATTTATTTCATTGTATGCCATTTATTTTCGTACAACTATAGAACATGATTACCATTGAGTTCAGGCAGTACATGGCTTTTAAAATCACTAGAATCAAACCCACATGACACATGGCTCAAATGTTATGTGTATAGGTAATTTGTACTATTGTACTGTTCTAATTCGTGGCTATCAAATTCAAGCAGTACGACTGTGTCATCGATTTCTAGCAGAACATATGCCCATTTAAGTCACACGTACCAATTGTTGTTCAACATTATTTTACCGTTTGAGAACATGATAGCGTTCAAGCAGTGCACCTGCACCACATGAACATCATCCCTTTGAGTGCCCCTTTTACCTGCTGCTCGGCGACACTGACGGCGATCCCGTGTCTCCTCCGGTGGAGGCGCCCATCGCCATTCGCGCGTGCCCGTTTGCACGTTGCGGGCGCAAATGGGACTCGTACTGGTGCGCGGAGGAGTTGGCCTGGTGCTGGTGCTGGGGCGGGAAGCCGGTCGGGAACGAAATGTCCGACGTGTAGTCCGAGTCCTCGGACAGGCCGGCTGCAAATGAGTGATTGACGCGGAAAGAGGGCGCCAGCAAAATGGGCATAACCAGAAAAAGCCTCAAATTGGGGGAATTGAATGGCTTACAAATAAATAATTTCCAATTAGTGTTTGTTAGGTGTACTAAATGGGGGCTTAGTAAATTTGAACTGTTACTATTTTTGTCTCACAATGGTTCAGTGGGGCGCGTGCCATGGCGCCAGAGATGCGATTGCCGCTCGCGTCCAGCAGCATGGGGCCGCCGTGGCCGAGCACCTCCTCCTCTTCGGCGTCGTCCAAGTTGAGCAGTTGCTGGTTCAGCGCGTCCAAACGCGACTGCGGCTGGCCAGGCCAAGCGACGGCGGCGCCGAAGTGATGCGGCGCTTCGGGCACTTCTAAAGCCGAAAATAAAAAGCTTAATTCTTAAAATTAGCCAAAAGGCGCATAGAAAATGGAAGCAATAAACTAATATTTGGGGAATTAAAGGCGCCAAATAACTCTCAAAAAATTAGGAACACAACAGCAGACGAACCCCCAAAAAATCTCAGGACGGCCAAAATTGAGTCGGACCTTGGTCAAATGGTTGTTGTGCGTGTTGATGAGGAGGAGCACCAATTGTTGTGCGCTGCTCATAGTGCGGCGGCGATGAATGGTTCAATTGGGCGAGGCAATGGTCGGCCGCCTCTTCCACACCTGGGAAAATATGTAAAAATAATTTATAGCGGCCATCAGGGAAAATATTTAAAAAATGTGTAACAACAAAAGTAGGCATTGGAATTGAATGACAGTAATAAAGTACCAATTTAAGTTTAAAGGAAGGCTTAAGAAATTTAACAACTATTTACTTTTTTGTACATTTGGATAAAATTTAAATTCTTATAAAATTTTAAATATTCGGGTCGTGAAAACAAATCAATGCTGCTGTTGTTTTGGTTGTCGGGCGTGTGCCCATTTTGCGCTCGCGAAACATTTGGCTGAGGCCTGCTGGACGCGCGAATGGCACACGCCTTTGGCAGCGCATGTGAGTGCGGTGCTGGCAGTAGCGGCGGCGCCAATTAAAAGTGGCTCTGTGGCGCCAAACAAAACATGGGCGAATGCATGCCAAGCCCTGGCGGTGTTGGTTGGTGGCTCTTCCCGCTCCAATTGCAACCCAAAAGTGTGCGCAAAAAGTTGCCAGGAACAAGGAAGGCATTTGGCATTTGCTCCCAGGAAAGTGTGGGGACCGGGGAAGAAGAACCCTGGAACTGCCTAAACTCTCGCGTTTGACATGCCAAATTGTGTTCGGATTGTGATTCGCCCCCATTTTGAGGCCGCACTGCTTCAACTTGATGAATCGACCGTTTGCAATCGATAATAGTAGCACAGAATATTGATTGAAAATGAGAAATGGTTCTGAATTTTAATTAAATGCGAATCAAGTGAGTCTTGATTGATTTTTTCAATTATTTATTCCACTCCCAAAACACAGGAATTAGTGATTGTGACCCCAAATATCTGATGTCAATTTAAAAAGTCCATTGTTTGCGCTAATCACTCGCAATTGGACCTGCTCGGGACCTGTCCCCAGTCAAATTCTGATTTTTTAAGCTGGCTTAGTTTAAAAAATCGATTTGAATTTTCTCCCCTTGGGCCCACACAGCAATCGATTGGCCAAGTGGGGGCGAGCCAGCCGCCTTTTCTTGGCATTCTTTTCCCCCCTTTTGCGCCTCTATTGGGGCACATTGTGCTGACGCACGAATTATTTATTATATTCACTACTCCCACACCAGCAGGACGGAAGAGGGGGAGGAAGTGGGGCGGAAGAGTTGCGCCTCGACAAAAGATTTGCATACAAGTCCAATGTGTCGAGAGAGCAAGAAACTTTGTTCGCGAAAACAATAGAGTGAAGGAAACAGGAATTGAAATACGCCCCAATCAAGTGGCAAAAGGAAGAGCTAGTGGGAGGATAGAAGACAAAAAAGCACGAGTAGGAAGAAGAAATGGGGGAAAGGAAGAGAAAGACAAGTGATGAGGATATAGGGTGGAAGCGAATGAAGCAAAAAGAGAAGAGAATGAAGCAATGCGATTTGGGAAGAACTGTATGAACGAAGCATGTAAGCCATTTGAAGGATTAGGGGAGGAGGAGAATAGATGAAGTTACGGAGTAGAGATGGGGAAGGGATGAATATAGGAATGGAAAAGGAGGAAGATTTGATGTATGATGAGAGGACGGATGAAGAGCTGGGAAAACGAAGGTAGAGGACGAGTAGATGAGCAAGTGGTCGAGGAGATAAAAGGGAATGGGTGAGGAAATGATTGAGAGGATGAAGAAAAGAAGAGATGGGTGAAAGGAAGGAGAGATATTACAATGAAGAGCAAATGAGTAAATGGGATGAAGCGGAAGAGTAATGGTAAAATGTAAAAGATGCACATTTGCGTGGAAAGCGATTTTGGCCGAAAGAAGAAGAATTTTCAGGCAATTTGGGGAACAGAGTTTTAGGCGAACATACACATATTCATTGTTGTGTGCGCGCCCTAAATGTGTTTGGGCGAGAAAAAGGTTCTCTCTCCCCTCACTCGCTCATGTTTCGCTTCCATTGTTTGTGGGCGCCTGTGAGATGTGAGTGCTGCCGTGCCCAGAAAGGAGAGGGGACAAAGACACATTGCGTACGCCGCCAAAAAACAGCCGAGGGGCGAGCGAATGCGCCAGCCGACGACCACCGACCGTCTGGCGCATTAGCGTGTGCCGTCGAGAACGGCGGCCGAACAATGGCAGTGAGTGCGTGCCTTTCTCCTCTGGGGGCCCTCCTTGTAAGCCTAACCCCGTGTTAGCGCCTGCCCGGTGGTCCCCGGAGGCTCAATCACATTTGCGCTGTTTTGGGCGCAAAAAGTGCGCAATGGCATTTGAATGAATGGGGAATTGGCGCTCATAGACGAAAACAAAAATAATATTTGCTTTTGGTAGAAAAATAATCCAATCGATTGACATTAAAAATAATTCAAAAATCGAAATTTAAACGTAAATTGAATTTATAAAAATTCGAACATTTTCCCCAATTGATATTTCATCGTCGAAATTTGTAATCGATCAAATTTTTATCAAAATTTTTGATTACAATCGAACTTAAAAATTTAAATTTCCTCGATTAGTAAGAGTGATTAATTTTAAAAATTTAAAAAATCCTTCATTTTGGTAAATTAGAAATTATTAGAAAAATGGCCTTTCGGACCTTTCGCTTAAAGAATGCTCTTTTTATTCGCATCTCAAAATTCACCCAAAAACCCAAAAATGCCCCAATGGTCCAATTTGGCACGCCAAACACCAGCAGCAGCCTCAACGAGTAGTAAACTAATAAATATAATATGGGGAGGTGGACAACAACACGGCGCATTTTTTGGGTTGTACTAATTTCCCATTGGAATTCTTCAAACATTTTCCAATCAAAAGGGCGTCGCGTCAAAAATGAAAATGAATGGGGAAATGCGTTGTGTCGTGTGCCCGAATGGATTTTGCATTAGGCGTCCAGTGTGGCGGTGGCGGAGGGCCATCCCCTGAAGAATCCGGGTGCACAACCCAAATATTTTATTGGCCCGCTGAGGCGGGCCCCAATTGGACTGTGGTGAATGGGGAAGAAAGGGAATATTTTTGTGCCTGGGACGGAGTCTTTGGCCGACGGAGCGGAAGTTTTCACCGTCAGGCCGTTTGTTTGATGGGCCGTAACTGGACAGGGAACGAACCCAGAACAGAACAAATCAGAACAGAACAGAGAGAGAGAGTCCTTAGATTCACTGCCAATTCGATAGATCCATACGTGGAATCCTAAAATAGAGCCAAGTCTGAATTGTTTTGGCCCCCAGCACTGGGCAAGTTTTGGCCAAAAACTCTTCCAAAAATTCCCCTTCAAACATACTGATGAACAACACTACAAATTGCCACGTAGTATAACTCGGTCAGAGCTCAAGCTAAACATTTGAATTCGATGCTATTTTGGAGCCCAAGATGGGCCTTTTCGATTGACCCAAAAGTTATGGCCAAATATCACACCGGGTATCTCAGTCAATTCCCTCCCAAATGCCGTTTTGGGCAGAAATGAATTTCTGGATTTTTCTGCATGTGCCAAAAATGAAAAGAGAAAGAAGCATGCAATGGCGTGGGGTGCTCCGCGAATTCCCCTTTCCCCCAAAATTTGGGCGCGCCCAAAATTAATGTGCGCCCCACAATGTGGGAATCTCGTGACTTGGCCCGTTGGAGGGCGCCTTCCAATTACGCGCGCCTTCGGCCCAATTTTTGTGGGGCCAAGACGTCCAATCAAATTTGGACGGCGCGGCAATTTGATGATTTATTGTGGCCAACATGTCCCAAATATTTTACGGCCAAATTGGCCCTTGAGCCATTTTATTGCAAATAACGGGACCATAATAAATCTTGGCAATTTCGCAGTATTTTTCAATTAAAAAAATTCGTAAAATATAATTAGGTAATTTTTTAAATATTAGATACTGAATATTGTCTTCTATTGAGGCCACAGGTTCGAGTCTGGTGGCCTGCGGATGCATTTTTTGGAAATAAAAATTCTTCGAATTCTAGTCGTATGTATTGTACTGCCTTTGTTTATTATTTTTTTGTGCCAAAATTATTTGTTTGTGCCAAAATTTGACGCTTGGGCTGTGCCCATTTTGGTTTCTGAAAGTGAAAAGGCGAAAGCCCTTCCCTCCTCTCTCTCTCCTGGGCCGGCCCCTGGGGAGGGAGGCAAATAGATAAAAATCTGGTGCACGCCAAAACAATCCAAAAAATGCCAAAAACAATTTGTGATAAAAAACAGAAAAATAAAAACTTAAAAATCGATTTTCAAGTGAGAACACTTTCTGTGAATTTTTTGCCTACCGAAAGGCAACTCGAAGCGGCAGTCGACCAGCACGGAGTGGCCGGTCGGCCGCAACGTTCCCACTGTCTGGCCGTTCAGCGTCCGAAACTCTTGGTCAACTGTAAAATTTAAATTTTTTATTTTTACTATATAAATAAGATTAATAATTTTTAATATTATTAATTTTATTTTTTAATGCATTTCGTTCACTTTGGAGCCATCTGCCGGGCCCCGGCGTCTGCGAGTAGGCAATCTGGCGCAACGGCAGAAAATGGACGCCGAGCAGTTTGTCCCAGAGCACGCCCTTGTTCCACAGCTCCAGCACCAGACCTTGCTCCAAGTCTTCGGTCTCACTACAAAAAGGGGTTTTATTGGAACATTTCAAATTTGTTTGAAGTTCTGCTCTGTGCACTGTTTTAGAACCAGAGACTGCGTCAAGTTCAATAGACGTTCAGTCCCTCCAGAAGAATCTGGACAAGATTATGTCATTCGTGTCAAGTTGGCACTGTGTCATGTTATCTTTTACATGTCATAACTTTGTCCACATTTTTCTGATCCTCCTCACATGGATGTCATTGAACTCTGTTTGGTAACAAGAGGCATTATTATAGTTAAGCTCAGAGTTGTTGAACTCGAGTTCGAACTGGACAAGGTGAGTTTTCTGTGCAGAACCCACAAAATGAACTCCTGCTCCCATTGGGGCTGGACGCCCTTCACGGCAACAGTGGTCGATTTGACGCTCTGCAGTTTGAGCGTCACGTACGAGTGGAACTCCTCTGCAGAGGGGGAAGGACCAGATTTGTCAAGGCACACAAATATGATTGTTTTTGCTCACCGATTGTGCCCTGGAGACGCGCCCGTTTCACTGCAAATTGAACAAAAAAGATTACTGGCTCTCAGATAAGCGAAAGGACTTTGGTCCCCCATTCGGTAAAAACGCCGGACATCGAACGTTCCGCACAGCCCCCGATCTCGAGAACAGTCTGGTCCCGAGCGACTGGGAACGGAGGAGAGACCCAAGAGCCAATCAATCTCGCCCCAAAAGACTCCAATCCTGGCTCCATCTTTTAACCCGGTACATGTCGCTCCAAAAATCCTCGATTTTTTTCAGTCTTAACTAAGTTATAGCTTCTCAAAGGCCCCCGTCGCCCAAATGGTGCTTCTAACACCCCTAGTCCATAAAATAGAGAGCCAATGTCCCAAAACTCTGGTGGAATCCTCACCGATTTGTCGATTTCCCCACAAATTAATCACTCAATTGACCATGTTCTATGAAGGGCTCGTTTTGTGCCGTCTCCTCCCATCAACCCGGAAACTAATAATAATAACTTTTCCACCGCCCACCTGTCACGCACAGCAACGACATGGGCGCAAGTACTGACTGGTGACTGGTGGCAGTAGTAGCCGCGAGTGGAGCAGATGTTTTGACGCAAATTAATTCGGCACACAATTTTCGGGGAAATGCCAAATTTTGGGAATCTGAAAAATTCGTAGTAGAGTGAACATTAAATTTTGAATACAACAAAAATTAAATCTTAAATTAAAAATTGAATAAGCAAAATAAATAGGTATTTCATTAAATGTCGAACAGTCGAAGGCATTTTATGTTTTTTGTTGTGGCCAATTTCGAAACACATTTCCCGTTATTTATGTGCCCTAATATTTCCATTTTGAGCCGCCGCGTGTTTTGCTTTCAGAGGCGCCTCCAAATTATTCCTCCTACGACGGATGGCGAGCACAAATAAATTTATTCCGGTGCAATGCGTTGAATTCGGAGGCAGCGAGCGCATTCTAGAGATTGATGTGAGGCTTGATTTAATTCAAAAAAATAATGAAATTGCTCACGTCACTTGAGAAACGAACGAATGGCGGTGCATGATGATGACTTCGATAATTTGGGCCATTTCGCTGCCAGAATTTTTATTACGATTATTAAAAAGGCAGTCATTTAAATACATATTTTGGCTAAAAACAGCCAAAAGCCAGCAAAATCATCGCATGTACAGACTACAACTGATCAGAAGTCAGAACGAGAGAAATCAAAGGGAAGTTGAGATCTTATAGAGAAAGACGAAAAAAAGCAAAAAATGCCATATTTTCCTAAATTTGGGAAGGGACCAGAGAATTGGGATGACTCATCCCAGAGATGGGATTGAGACGCTGAACGAAGAACCAATCTATTAGTACTATCGTTGGCAGATCTGCTGCTGATTGGCTCATAGTTTTGATTGAGTTAAAATGCATGCCGTTTTATCGGTGATTAAGCGATTTATTATTTCTTGTCTGCACATGCTTTTCACTCAAAAATTGAGCTTTTCGCGCCAACGCCACTCTTTGACGAAGTGGAAATGAGACATTTCGTGGCTTGCCGTGGAACGCGACAGAGCAAAAAATTTTAATTAAGGGAACAAAAAAGACGCGAAAATGACGAGCAAAAGGTGAAAGATGACGCATTGCTTTTTGGCTTTGTCTAGGATTTTAAAATTAAAAAAAAAATTTTGATTTTTCGAATTCAAAAATGGCCCTTTAGTACGGGACCTTTGGCTAAATCTTTAAATTTTTTAAATGCTCCAATTAAGTCCACTTTTTCGAAAATACTTTTGAAAATTTCTGGCAATCTCTTCGAATTAACGGACGCCACTTAAACCACATCTATTGGCCAAACAGGAGTGGCAAAGCGCAAACGTGTGTGGGAAATTAATGGCCGGCTTTTTGGGCTCAGTTTGGGGCCAATTAAATTCGTTCGCCTGCGGTTGGCCAGGCAATAAATGAGTGGGAATGTGTGGCTGTGGGGCAGGGGGAGGGGAACAGTCGGTTGAGCCGCGGGAAAAAGGCGCCCCCAAAAAACGGACAAACGGCAACGAAAAATGGGGGCGCAAAATATGGGCCGCCTGGGAACGCGAAAGCCCCCAAAAAGCCGTAAACAAGTGCTTTGTATTTTGGCAAAAATATTAAAAATAGATTTTTTAATTTTGAATTTTTGGCAAATTTTCAAAAATTTATTCGGCTGTTCTTTGATCGCTCAAAAAATTCTGAAAAGTGTCTAAAATTATTTTAAAAATTTTTTAATTTGAATTTTGGAAATCAAAAAAATATTGTATTTTATTGCCAAAAAATTTGAATGGCCAATTTCCAAAATTGGCTGTTTCCGTTTTGGCGGCACGAGCAGTCGCATTATTATGGGAGAAGTCGATGCAACGGAAAAAGGGCGCCACCGCAAAAAATCAATGCGCCAAAGTGTGGTGGAAGAGGCGCTGCAAAAACGGAGCCAAAACACTTGAGGCGTGCCACAGCAGGCCTCAGTCAAAAATAATATTGCCATAAATCAATTTGGAGCGAGGAATGGGGGAAATGGGGCAAAAAGGCGGAAGTGGAAGAATTATGAGCGGATGCACAACAGAGTTTGGACTGAATACCCGCAGATTTGGGGGCTTAAGCTGCCTCGTTTGTGCACATTTGCGCTTAGATTTTAAGCCAACCAAGCTCTGGACTTGAACCAACCAGACCATTCCCCTGGCATTGGCTAGAAGCGATCTTGTAGCTTTTTAAAGGTTTTTGCTTTTCTAACATTTTTAAATTTGGGCTTATTGGGCGTTTGAAAGTTGATTGAGAAACGGATGAAGCATTTGGGGATTGTTTGAGCAAGGGTGCCTAATAATTTTGCCATAAATCAGTTTGAAGGCGGAGTGGGCAAAACCGGAAACAGAGAAGAGCTCCAGCAAACGGCCTTAAAAAAGGACGGAACTTAGAGTTTTGAGCTTGCGCCTGAAGACCTATGGATTTCACGCACTCGACAGCACTTTTGTTTCTGATTTGGGGCTTTTTACGTATGGAGGAGGAGCAGTTGGCTTGCCTTTGGCTGACGCTTAAGGAACGCAGTGCAATGGGTGTGGACCAATCGTCTGAAGGCCAAAGCCCAAGGACTTTTTCCAGCAGAGTTCTCTTTCAATTGCCCTAATGCACATTCCCCGGACTCATCTTCCGTGGTCAAGTGCCTATTTTAATAGTTTTGGGCGCGGCATTTTGGACGCTTGCCTCACACGACGGCATTCACATTTGTATGAATGAGTGCACACAAAATACGCGCATTGGCCAGAAAAAGCTGCTGCCGCCTCTGGAGCACCATTCTGGCCCATCGCTGCGAGCCTTATCTCGTTTCGGCACCGCACACAATACCTTTTCAACACCGCTTGCTGTGCCTTTTTTGTGTGTGTGCCTGCTGCCATTCAAAGCGCCGCCGCAGCCATCTGTCGCCCGCGTCCCACGCATTTTGGCCACAATCGGCTTGGCCATAACGCCTTGGTCATAAGCGCACGCGCTTCTCTGGCGGACCTCAGACCATCGGCAGATGGTGAAGGCGCGTGTCACTGGGCGTCGCTTTCCTTTAAGAAAGAGTGAGAGCACCAGCGCCCGCTTGTGCCTGTGGTCTAAGCATATGGCCTATAGGCACACGCGCGAGCGCGAGTTGGGCAAAGCGTACTTGGTCATGTACCCACGTGAACTATAAATAGTATGACAAGGTTGCCCCTTGTTCCAATGTAATAGAATGCAGTAGTCAGAGAGTGCGGCGCCGCATCTCTGCCCCCATAGAGAGAGCCAATACACGCGTTTGTAGACATGTAGACATTAGACAAGTCAGAGTGGGCGGTGTGTTTCTAAGTTTCTATGCCTCCAAAACCATAAAAAGTCTTTGGGGGGCGGAAAGTGCCTGGGAGCATATGGCCGAGGAATTTGCTTCTCTGCCCATTGGACCAATGTGTACGCGTTTTGTGGACAAGCCAAGCGAGTGTGCGCCATCCCAGAATACAATGCGCTTACGGAATATAGTGGTATTAGACTGCTGCCCTGTGCTCTGCCCGGGCCAGAGTGGCGCTCTCTCCGCGGAATGTCCGAGAAGCGAAGGAGACTGGCGGCGCAGACACCAAATGGGAAATGGCCAGGAAAGATGAGCACAAAGGCAAAGGGGAGGCACATCTGCTGCTGGTCGCCTTAAATATGCAAATTGGCGCCATCTTTTGGACAAAAACGTCCTCTCAAAAGCTTTGGGTCGAGTGCAATATTTTTCACACTGAAATATTATTCAAATTTTGTGTGGTTAAAAGGCCAATTGCATTTATACTTAGTTGTCTTGACAGTGCTTTCCGTAAATTGACATTGGCACTTGTCGCCGCCCCGATGGTGGCGACGAGAGCTGAGCTGGAGCGGGTTGGGAACAGTCATCGCCGACGGAGCAATGGTGGGCGGACGTGGGCGACGGCAGTGCGGCTAAAGAACGATGGCAGGCCCGACAGCTTATAAGGGGAGACGATCGGGGAACGAAGCGAGGTTCAATTGCTCATTCGGCTCGCGATTACGAGCGATTGTTCCTCCTCCCCAGACGGAATAAAGGGTGTTTCGTTGGGGAAAGATCGGTGGTGGTTTGGGAGCGATCGGCATCGGCCCTAAGGGTTGGGCCGAGAGCCTCCCGATCAAGTACAAGGTTTCGGCTCTCGGTGGGGCGGACCTTGACAGCACTGACAAACATTTCAAAAATTGATTTCGATGTGAAAACAAATACTCAATTCATTCGGCCAAAGTGCTCTATTGACGCAATCACTTTTGCATAATAAATGCGGGAGTTTGTGCCTTTTTTGCTGAATGCCGTATTTTTGGGTCGCTGGTTGCGAACAAAACAAATACCAAATAATATTTTCCCTGACATTTTAGAGTCCATTTGCCCTAAACAAATGCAATGCCCTCCCATTCAGAGTCCAAATGAGTGCGCCACAAAAGCGCACAAATTGGGCGAAAAAGAATGCGCACAAATTGAAAAATTTGGGCCATTTTTAACTCAAGAATCGCATAGAAAATGAATTGATTTTGATTGAAATATTGTGCAAATGAAAATTATTTACCACATTTTTTACCAAATATGGAGGATTCTTATGTAGAGCATATGTATGTGTGCAAAATGGTGAATAATTGAAGGCCCTTTTGGGCCCCAAAATGCACTTTGGTTGGCTGCTTGGTGCCTTTGGAGGGTCTGAAATGCGAGAGGAACGAGAGCACACACTCCCCCACAACTGCCTCCAGAATAAATAATAATTCCGCAGCGTCATAGGAAGAGTGCGAAATTTTCAAACGAATTTTGATTCTGCTCAAATGTCCAAAATTGGACTTGGGAAAAGTCCCAAAAAACTAATACGTTTGAGATTATAAAAATTAAGATAGGGAATTGAATTTTTTAAGCTCTAAATTTGGTAGGAATTACGACATATTTGTGCCCAGAATTGTTGGGAAGTATCGGAATAAGGCACAAGTGAAAGAGCCCAGTCAATTGGAGAACCAGTGGGCCGCCAGTTGGAGGCCTTTTCCGCCAAAAAGCGCCAATTAAACGGCCCAGAAGGCTGGTGGCCAAAGACCGAATACTAACCGCATTTGGATTTGGAGTCACGGCGCATCGCCGCTGCACAATTGGCCCACCAAAAAGGCCATTTTGAACATACAATTAGCCAAATTGTATTTTATGAATATCGATTAGAAACGACTTGGTCCCAGATAATCGCTTTCTTTTTTTGATGGACGCTCCTCTAATTCGTCTTCGACTCCTGCAATAACCGATAAAGCGACAAGGCTTGAATAGTAAGCGTCAATCCTTTCTCTCAAATTTCTCAATGGCAAGTTTTGAGTTTGATATGCAATTATGTTTTATGTAATTAATAATTATGTAATACTGAATCATTTTTCATTGGCGCATCTTAATTGCGACGAGAGAACAGTGAACGCGGCGAGGCGCTGACATCTCCAATCCTTAAGAATTAAGGAACGCCCCCCAACTCTCGTTACAGGTTACACCCAACTCGTTACTTCTATAGTGCACTATGGCCGTATTTGTTGTTGAGCCATTATTTTGCCAGAAAACGGGTTAATCGTTAATTTGACCCGTAATGCGTAATACAATATTTGAAAGTTGGCGCGGAATTGTCCCTTCCCCTGGGTTGGGGGCTGATGGTTGGAGTGGACGAGTGGAGTGGACGAGTAGAGGTGAACGGCGTTCTTTTCCGCTCTCAGTTCTCTCTTTCTCTCTCTCCACTAGTATTCTAGGATGGGAAGAGGGTCCGGAGCCGGACGCAAAGGCAGAGCCAACAGCACCGACTGGGCGTTGATGTTGAGCTGTTGAGTGTGCGGCGAATACCGCATTCCTCCATCCACCGCGGCGGCAGTGCCCAGTCGCCAGTTCCCCAAGCGCGCCTCCCCCATCCATTGCGCCATTTTACATTTTCCATCCCAACATTTCTCCATTTCTCACCATTTCATCATCATTCATCATTTCATCAGTCATCACTCATCAAATCATCCATCATATACAAACCACCGGTCCAATTTCAATTTCAAGATTTCAACTGGTTTCATTTTCCTCCCCAACCAATTCTAGTGCTTTCAAATTTCAATTTTCTTCCACCTGTCCAATCCCCGAAATCTGATGATCTCAGAAGCCGAGATCAATCTAAAATCGAATTTCCACCAAAGCCCATTCCAATCCCAAGCGCAAAGTCCATCTCAATTCTCAACCTCCGTTGGTTCACGTGCATTCCCTGTCCTCCTCTCCCTCCCCCACTGCTGCATTTGACCTCTGCCTCTGTCCGTCTCTAGGTACGGTTCCCGGCTAATTGCTAAAAGCGAAATTTAAAATAAATTTGGCACAAAAGGTGCTTTAAAATTTAAAAATTAAAAAATGACGACGACCGCGACAACTTTAAAATTTAAACTGGATGACGACAAAGTGAAAAAAGCAAGTGAAGAATTGACTGAGGAAAATGAATGGAAGCGGAAAAATAAAAATTGAAACTGCTGGAGCCGATGCAGAGGAACGTAGGCTCCAGCGAAAAATCTTCAACACCTAAACCGTGAAGAAGAGAATCAAATGGAAACGAATACAAATAAAACACGGAGGAGCAGTAAAAGTATTGAAACGTGGATAAAGACACGCGAAGATGATTGGAAAATTTAAATGTTATAAAAGAAATTATGAAAATTCAGACGAAATGGATGAAAAATACAAGTAAAAATGTTTGCGGCAGAGAAATGTTTTGAACAATGAGCCACTGCAAGGGAAGCCAAAGTAGCTGAAAATCCCCGCAACCTCAAAAGACAGCGGAGTTTAAAAAGTATTGTTTGAGATCATGAAGAATGGAAAAAAGCGAAACAGAAACAAACATGAAAAATTGCATTAATTAAATGTTCTTTTTGATTATAATAATAAATTCGAATGCAACGATGGATAGCAACAAACTCATCAACCAACATCTGGCTGGATTTCGCACAGAGCTTTTGAGCAGAATTTGCCTCAAATGGCCGAGCTGGGCCTAAAACGTAGCAAGAGAAGTTGGAGGAAAGCGAACGGAAACATTAAAATGTATCAGAAATAAAAATAAATTTATAAATTGGGAAAACAATTAACGAGACAACAGCGGTAACAGAAGTGAAGAGTGTGCGGCAGTTGCTGGAGGCTGGAGCCGATGCAGAGGAACGTAGGCTCCAGCACAATTGAAATGGAAGCGATGGACCAAGGAAAAATACGACAGTTTAAAGTTAAATGTGAAGTGAATTAGAAATGTTCAATGGCCGAATCAACGGAACATGGATTCGACAAAAATGAATAAAGTTGAACACCCATTGTGGGCAAAATGATATTTAAACAAAATGAAAAATGATCTAAAAAGTAATAACATAAAATCTCAACCACTGAGCCGTGAAGAAGATGGAAGAAAAGCGAATGGAGACGGAAATAAATTTGAAAATTAAATTCATAAAATTGAACCTCTGGTGGAGTGGAAATGCGCGAGAGAGTTGTCGGAGCCGATGCAGAGGAACGTAGGCTCCAACAAAACCGAAATGAAAGCAGCAAAATTATTGAAATTCCCCCAAAAATTCAAAACAAATTCTCAAAATTAATAAATTGGATTTGAAACTACAGCGAAAAAGTACAACGAATTGGAGCACAACGTGGAGTCGACCACAGAGGTGGAGTGGGGAAAGTGAGAATGAAAAACGAGACACACGAGGTGGTGGCAACTTCAATAACCAATAAAAATTTAAAAATCAAAATTTACAAGCGACTTGATGAGCAAGAAGGATGAATTTGTAATTCCCAAAAATACTGATCGTTTATTAAAAATAAAATAAATTTAAAACTGCAATTCAGCAATTTATGGCTAATTAAATTTATTTAAATTTTAATTAAACTTTAAAATTATCGATCAATAATTATTTTCAACTGCCACACCGGGCACCGGTTGTTGGCATCCGCCATAACAGCGAATAAAGAGAGTGTCCAAATAAAAATGTACAAGAATCAGAATTTGAGATGAAACAAAACAGAAGCATGGAGCGTTGGCAACACGTGCGCTGCCCATGGCGAGTAACTACCAACGGTGGACCAAGAAGGGCGTTCACGGATATACTTATAAGAGCTAAAAGCAAGTGAAGAATTGACTGAGGAAAATGAATGGAAGCGGAAAAGCAAAAATTGAAACTGCTGGAGCCGATGCAGAGGAACGTAGGCTCCAGCGAAAAATCTTCAACAACTAAGCGACAGAGAAGAAGAGAAGCAGAAACAAATTAAACTCGGAGGAGCATCAGAAGTGAAATTTAAAATAAATTAGGCACAAAAGGTGCTTTAAAATTAAAATCAGCAAAAATCAAATCATTAAATGAGCGCTAAAATTAAAATATGAGAAATTGGAGAGATCATTGAATGAATTGAAGAACCAGTCCAGAGGCAAGGAAAAGCCTAGTAAAAAGTTTCGGACAAATTAGATCGAAAGTGATAAAAATCCTGAGTTTGCAGATGGATTGGATTTAATGCTTTTTTCTTCGACGACCAGCCGACTCTTTTCTTTCTCAACATACCACTGATGGAGTGAAGAACATGAATTGTTTTCCGTTGAGCTGGTTCAATTATACCCTTCTCCAACTGGTCGGAGATGACTGCTTGGTACTTTTCCCGGAACACTAGATCGGTGCCCTGTCAGCACGTCGTCCGGAGGCACGTTTGCCAGGGCGGCTGGATCCAGTGCACTTAATAAAAATCAATAAATTCGACTCTGGAGGTTAAAACCCTTTCTTAATTTATTAGTGATCCTGTGGCCAAGATGTTATTCAAAAAATATCAAAATGGAATGATAAAATCGGTCATTGATTAAAGGCTCAACGAAAGAAAATTGCAATAAAATTAAATTTTATAAGATAACAATAGAATTAATATCATATCACTCAATACCTACTCCAACGAAAAAATGGCACCTAAATGGCTGAAATTTAGCAACAAAAGATCGTTAAATTTGCAAAATTAATGTATGAACCGTAGTGAAGTTAATTAGTAAGGAGATTGAAATGTATCCCTGACTTAAGGCCAGATCGGGAGCTGACAACCCGAATTTGTAGTTACAATAAAAAATGAATTTTCTTGTTAATCAAATAATTCGCAAACAAAGTTGGAAAATCCACAAACGGACTTCGCCAGAGATAGGGCTGACAACCCGGAAAAAATGCTCAAAATTCGGAAACAATAAAATGGAAATTGAATAAATGTTTCATGCAATTGTGTGAGCCAAAAAGGGCCTGAAGGGTGTGTGTGTCTTTGCATTTTCAAAACTTTTGATTCTCGTCCCGATGCTTGAAATAACGACCAGAACTTGTGCAAAAAATTTACCAATGACATTCTGGCAAAAGTTTTCAATTTTGAACTGTTTCCTACGCCTGCCAACCAACCACCAGAGAGGCTCGTCAATTCGAGAATTCGGGTTTTATATAAAAACTTAAATGAGCGAGAATAGGCGGTTTGCACAGAGAAAAGTGAGAAAATTGTAAATTTTATATTAAAAATCGAGAAAATTTTCGAGGACTTTAAGCTGAAAAGCGATGAAATGGGCGGAAGCGGGAAAATGAAAAACATTCAAAATTTTGAATTTGAATGGCAGGGAACGGAAGGCGAGCTATAGCCGATGTTCTTGGCAATTAGATTGGACGCACTACTTGCATAGAAGCTCGGGGGACGGGAATTGCGTTAAATTTCAAACAAACTTGCACTGCAGAATTTAATTATTGAAAACAAATTAGAAAATTTTAATATTTAAAAATATTAGGAGTTCTTCAAACAACTGCTGGCCAAATGCTGAAGGCCTATGACATCGAAGGCTGTGATCGAACAAATAAATATCCAAAAATAAAGTGACTTCTTCCAATAACAAATTTAAATGGGCGAAGAAAGCTGCTACATTTGAGGCATAACACCGAGACAGAAAAGCCGCATCAGATGGAGGATGGTCGGACAATGATCGGGACCTGAGATTCCTTTTTTTTGAGGACGAAGATTTGTTTACAATGAAGATTTTAAAACGAAATACGCCCCAAAAATTTGGTATATTAAAATAGCACCGACCAATGCTTGGGCGTCTCCGACTGGAGCGAGCCTTTGGTTTGTTCCCGTCTTGCGCAGTTCCTCGTCGGAAATGGGATCACGCTGAGATAATGGTGAACAAGGCAATGTCAATAATTCCGTCTTCATGCAAGCAATTCTCTCGCCAACTTTTGTGAAACAAATGGTTGAAAAAGAGATGCATTGGCGTCAAGCGTGCGAAGAATTTCCATTCAAAATTGAATCGACAAAATTCTGAATGAAGTAATACTGGAAACGGCATTGAGTGATTTTTATGCAAAAATATATTTAAAATTATATGGTGGACTCGAACAAAAATAATTGAGAAAAAAGCAACTTTGTTTAAATAAAGAAAAGTAAATTAAGGACCTGATCTCGAAGTCAAAAGTCGAGTAAATGCGACCGAGAGCTACATTTAAATGTGTGGTGTATCGGCAAATGTTCAGCAGAAACAAAGAAATTCCCCCCTCAATTTCATGGAAAAGAATAAATTTATTTATAAAATGCAATAAAATCGTGAATGGGAAATTCAACAAAGTGCAAAGCTGCCCAACAACTAAATCTCATCAGCCAGAAGTACTTTCGGAAAATGGACGTGTTCCAATTGTTGGGAACCTTGACGAAGAAATGGAAATGAGAATTGATGAAAATAAAAATAAAATTAGAACTCCAAATTATTAGAGTGAAAAGAGACGAGGGACGCACACATTGAGTTGGATTGGAAATGCAAATGATTGAACCAATTAAATGTAAAATAAAATTTGGACAATTACTTTAATTGCGCACACACTCAACGTCCAGCTTTAGCATGAATGGCTGGACCAACAACACTGGGCTGCGGCATTAAAATGATGAATGAACGCAGAGAAAGTGGTTTAAACATCGGCTGAGTGAAGTGACTCTAAATGTAATTTATTTTAGAATTGCAGAAGAATAAATGAATGAAAGATATAAATTTATTCAAAGAGATTCGGCAAATGGCCCTGGACTAACTGGAGGAGATGATTTAAATTCCACAACCGCTACTAAACATAAAAATAAAATTGCCACTTTAACGCTTAAAAGTGCCTAATTTTGTGGAAAGTTTGGATTCCATTTAAAAATCTGGGAGATGATTCCTGAAAATTACCATTAAAAACGATTCCAAAATATAAAAGCAAATAAAATGCACCTCGTGTCAGCGATTTATTAATTCTGGAGACACAGGAGTACAAGTGATTTTTAGTTGGATATTTCTTTTAACTTTACGCAGAAACTACAACGAAAGCCAGCAGGTGAACAACAACCTCACACCACGGATGCAGAGGGAGGTGTCAGAGCCATTTTCCAAGATTTGGAGCTGGGCATCGCACCGTCATCTGGCGCCTTGCGACTGCTGCCACTGTTGGGGTAAATAATTAATCCATTCTAAAACCGCTCCTGCGACTTGCAAACCACAGGGAATTGGAGTGCATTGGGCCGGCAGCAGCCAATGCTTTGGATTTCGTCAATGGCGTTGAAAATGAAAACAACTTTATTCCGAGAGAATGATTGACCACAGAAGAGGCCAGAGTTTAGAGGAGCTGGGCTTCACGTTGACCAAAATTTTGAAAATCATTTTTAAACGAAAAATTCAATTAAAATAAATTTGCGAATCAGGTCTATGCAGGCCGATCCTTATTGCCTGATTTGTGAAGTCTTTTGATGAAAGTCCTCTAGAGACGGGACAAAATGTAAACAACTTTGTCTGCAATGCTTGAGAATGGAAATAGACCAGCCATGTCCCCCTGTACCAAACAAACAATGATAAAAACATCAAATCTTATACTTAATTAAATAAAACGAAACGAGAGAATGAAAAACGAGACACACGAGGTGGTGGCAACTTCAATAACCAATAAAAATTTAAAAATCAAAATTTACAAGCGACTTGATGAGCAAGAAGGATGAATTTGTAATTCCCAAAAATACTGATCGTTTATTAAAAATAAAATAAATTTAAAACTACAATTCAGCAATTTATGGCTAATTAAATTTATTTAAATTTTAATTAAACTTTAAAATTATCGATCAATAATTATTTTGAGCTGCCACACCGGGCACCGGTTGTTGGCATCCGCCATAACCTCTGATGGGTCTTCAGCAGCATATGATGTAACTAATTGCTAGTTATATAAAATAAAAGCGCACACGCCAGTGTGCGCGCACGCCCGCCCCTGCGCATGCCCGCGCACCGCGCCCCACCCTGCCGGGCGCATCTTACGAGATCCCTTACATCTGTTATGCCCTAGACATCAATCGACTTAGGTGGGTCTTTTCATATCCTCCAATCTTTTAGCATCCCAGTGCCCAATCAGCGATGCAAGTCGTCCCCCCTGCCACACAATGTACCAGCTACAGCTTCCCGCAAAAACAAAAATCAATTCATAAAAGCAAAATCCAAATAATGTGTCAAAATGTCCGACAACAAAAAAGGGTCATGGTTGGTTTCAACGATTTCACGATCTACGCTTAATTAAGTGTTCAGCGAAAAAAATTGATTTTCAAGGGCCTGAATCCATTTTATTTGTTGAGGCGCCTAAAGAACAGCTGTGGAAACTGGTCAATGGACGCTTTTCCATCCAGTTCCATCTGTGCGAGATGTGCCGCGATAAGCTTTTCTATTCGCATGAAAAGGCTGTTCGCATGGGCGACTGGCTGCGCGTGCAAAACCCAAATAATCAAATAATTGTATTATAGCTGTTAAACGAATAGAAAGAAAAATTAATTGAAGACGAAGGAAAAATAAATAAAATTAGGCTGTTCAAAATTCAAATACGCTGAGGTCAAAAACGCAATGAAAAACACATCCAACAGAATGAGAAACATCAGAAGGCACATTACGCTGACGGCTAGTTGGCACGGATGGAAGGAAAACAGAAGAAAAATGAAACGAATTAAAATCACTTTAATGGGCGGAGGGAACAGAGATATGGAATTTCCAGAAAAAACCAATCGCCTGGCCTGAGACTGGTTCAGTCGGGTGGTGACTGGGGACAATAGTCGTCATCTTCATCAACCACAGAAATTTTGGACTCCAAAGCGACGAAAAGGAAACGAGAATCTAGTAGTTTTCAGAATTAAATAAAAACAAAATGGCAGCGAAAATGGAAAATAGATGCGAAAAATTGCCAAAAATAATGAACAAAATCACATATGAACGGAAAATGTCCACAAACCGGAATTTCCGAATTCGCTAAAATGTAATACGACAACCACAGCCAATCGGTATCAAAATTTCCCAAACAAAAGGCCGGCTCATGACCACACTGCTCACACAGCTGGGAACCATGTCATCACCATAATCAGAAATCAATTAAATTTTGCCGAAAATAACGGTCAAACAAATAAATTTAAAATGAATATGTAAAGTAAAACAAAAATGATGTGTATACTTTGTTGAGAAAAAATTAATTGCCACTCATTCGGCCGTTGTAACAAATTTTAATGCGGCATCTAACACTCCATTTACAACCGAACAAATTTCGTCGGCTCTGAACACTAAAATAATAAAATTATAAATGTTGGAAGCCTGAGGCTTGTGGTCAATGATAATAAGAGAAAAACGCCCAAAGGTGGTGGGCCAATGGAAAATAAATGCGTAAAATTACCAAAAATAATAAATAAACAAAATCACATATTTAAATGTTAATACGCCAGAAAACTTAAAAAATAAAAAATTCATTGACCAAAAAACGAAATCCCGAATTCGCTAAGAAAATTTAGGTTTCTCAGCTATCGCGATAAAGAATTGGGGATTATGCTTTTTGTAACAGAGAAGCAACTTGAAGCTGCAAGAAGATGTACGATTTTAATCGCAGATGCAACTTTTGCTCTTGCACCTAAGGGGTTCTTTCAAATATGGACTATACACGGTTTAGTAAGTATAATTTAATAATAAATTGCAATGTAAAATTAAAAAATAAATGAAGTTTGGATCCGATCGCGGTATAAATGGCGAGTGGGTCCCATTGGCATTCGCGATAATGAAAAACACGTAATAAATGGTAAAATAAACAAAATATTGTTTTAATTATTTAGAAATAAAGCTTCATATCTCGCATTGGCAAATGAATTGAGGAAAAAATGGGGAGAATATGTTATGGCCAGTATCACTCGTGTGCATGTTGATTATGAAGCCGGGGAGTACGGTGCCTTGATGGAAGTTTTTGGGAATGATCGGACGTACGGTTGTATTGTCCATTATGTGCGAGCAGTTATGAAGCATATCCAAACTGGATTAAAAAAGCTGGCTACAAAAAGTAGACAAAGCAATTTGTGGAACTAAAAAGCGTCGATAAAAACACAATTAATATATTGAATTTTTAGCGTGTACTTTTGCTCAAGGTCGGCCTACAGCTACACCCCCAACATTCGCCGAACTCCCCAGCGATTATAAGGACCAAAAAGCTGAATTTAAACAAATAAATTGTGAGCCCAACCGATATTCCGAATGATTGGAAGCAAAGAAAGTCAGAGATCATCCAGAAAAATGGCTAAAAATATGGCCGAGCTGGGCCCAAAACGGAGCAGAAAAAAATTTTCAAAATTAAAATCAGCAAAAATCAAATCATTAAATGAGCGCTAAAATTAAAATGAAATATAAAATTAGAGAAGATTTGATTAAAAAAAACAAAATTTTCACAAATATAATAAAATTAAACAAAAATCAAACAGTTTCTTTGGTCGAGAAATGTGACGGATTACTGAGCATTTTTACTATCGTCAGTTCCTCGCCTTTTAATGGGCATTGCGCTGATCAGCTGTGGAATGGAATTAAATCGTCGATTAACAAAGAATAAGCACTTCTAGAATGGAGAATTCTCTGGGGACAGATTTCGATGTCAAAGCGTTGATCGATCCTGACATCGCATGCAAAAGCAGCAGTGGACCGGAGGGAAGTGATGCGATGAAACTGCAATAAAAATGAACTTGATCAATCGAATTTTGGATTGACGCCTAATGAGAAGTGTTGGTCCTGGGCAAGACGTTAAACTGCCTAATTCAAAATTGGAATTAAAATTGATGAATTGGCTCGGAAATCAGGCAATTATTAAAACTCTACCACAGGGCAGTGTGGCGCAAAGACCAATCATGGGACAACTTATTAAATGATAAACATTTTAATTCAAAAATGTATCATGGAAATCATTTGCATGAGAAAGGCAGCGGCGAGGCCGACGGCGTGAAGCAATTCAATAAACAATTTTGAATTGAAATTCAATTTGTAAAAGAAACTATCAATACGACCAAAAATGACAAATGGCTCCAAACTGGAGCCCACTTCATCCAGCCGTTTTTCGACTGCCCGCTCAGCCCGGCGTCCACCTTGGACCAACAATTGGACTGCTTCGAATTGACGGCGTCTTCCGTTGCGGTACAAAGGTGGCCACGTAACAAACAACTATAATTAAATAAATAAAACGAAACGAGAGATCGAAAGCGAGACACACGAGGTGAAGGCAACTTCAATAGCCAAAAAAATATAAAAATTTAAAAATCAAATTTGGTCATGTTCAATTCGTTGGGAAAACAGTCACAACGGATTTATGGCAGAACAAAAGATCAGCTGTTATGGCAAAATATGAAAAAACACCAAGGTCAGCCATACTGTTATTGACGCAGAAATTGCCCACGGATGATACTGGAAGAAAAGGATTGAAGACTTTTGTGTGGAAGGAAATGTGATATAAATAAATAAAAAATAAATAAATAATGGTCGTTCCGTATTCTCTGCGTCAAAAGGCTTTTGATTGGGTGCATGGAGTAGGTCATTCTGGAATGTCTCCATTCACCCAACCAATTAAAAATGCTAAATCCAGAAAATGAACCTTATTAAATGAAAATAGCGTGATTCCGGTGCGTTAAAGGAATTCACACACTCAAGAATGTAGGCGAAGTACCGTAAATGTGATGATTCGCATTTCCTTTGAAATTTGAATAAAAATGCCATTGGTGATTTTCAAATTCGTTATATAATTTGTCGGAATTTTTCTATCCAAAAATTGGAATTCTGAATTTATTCTGGTTCATTTGGCAACACTCCATTTACACCAAACAAATTTTGTTGGCTTTGAAAAACGCCCAAAGGGGCCAATGGAAAATAGATGAGTAAAATTGCCAAAAATAATGAACAAAATCATATATTTATTATATGTAGTTGAATACAGATTAGGCCCATTTGATGTCAAATGCAGACATTGGGGGTACTCCACATTTCGACACAAACAATCAATTAAAAGACGACCGCAAATTTGCCACACGCCGCAGCTCTTTCTCCGCAGCTGGTGTGGACGCCAGCCACAGGGCTCAATCGGCAATCGAAAAGTGACAATGAATTGCTAAAATTAATTAGGCAAAATAATGAATGGCAATGAATAAAATTCACCCAAACAAATGTCAATAAAAATGAATATAGATTAAACAACCCTTTTTATTGCGTCGATTGCGTCATAAGCGACTGAGGTTCAAATATGTGTGAGAGCTAGCCTAGAGGTCAATTTAATAAATTTTTGGACGAGGACCACGCCCAGTATTTTAAAAAAACCAAACTAAACGTGTTAAGCACTCACTGCATTTTGCAGACCCAGATGACCCGTCCACAAACACAAACAGGATTGAAATTAAACTTGATTGAATATGGAACTGCAAAATTTAAACAAATTAAATGTGAACTCAAATGGCGGTGGAAACGAAACAACAAAAGACAAAACTACTAGGCACAGGGATCAACATTATTGAGTAATTTCATTACTTGACGGCACCGCAGTTGGGAGGAGAAACGCATAAATATGTTTAAAAAATTCAAAAATACTGAACAAAAGATAAAATCTGAAGCTTTAAAATCGAAGAGCTTGCACTTTCTCATGGACTCACTATTTGGCTTTTGCAAAGAAAGATAACTCCATGGGCGAGAGTCTGCCCAATCTGCGCACGCTGCCGGCTGAAGAGATCCTTCTCCGATGGGTTAACTTCCATCTGAGCAAGGTTTTTGCCTTTTGCTAATAAATTATCGCAAATTAGATAAAATTAAGGGAAACCTAGACTATAAACTGCGGCTGTAAAATTGTGACTTAATTTAGTACATATTTCCAGTAAAAGCAGATATTTAAAAATCAACCGATCCACGTTCCCCGTTCTTCAGCTGATAAATGGAAACATGTAAAGCTGCATCAAGCACAAATTTAAACAAATTCAATTAAATCAAAATTCTCCGTTTTTTGGGGGGTCCAGCCAGACGGGAACTGGATCGACGCGACTGCAAAATTCACAAGTTGGGGGAGAACTTTTTGGTCAATGCCCATGTGCGACTGACGCCCTGCAAAGGATAGGTTTCGGCAGCGGCGACTTCCCGGATATCGAATTGAGTTGTTATTTCTCGGAAAATATAATTTAAAATTCACCGGCCGAGCTGGGCCTAAAACGCAGCCGGATTATTTAATGAGAAAATACAAAGATAACTGATCAATGGCAATTTCTGAAAAATAAAATAAATAAAATTCAAACAGTTAAAAACAACTTTGATGAGATTCTAGTAACAAAGATTTGGACACTGAGTCTTCATTTAAATTACAAAGATTCAATTTGCACCTGTTGTACAAGACAATTCACCATTCGAGAACAAACTCCAAAAAATTAAATTAGTAATTGGTTAATTAATAAATTGCACGGCAGCAATAGCCATTTGCATCCGATTGGGGTGCACCGTGTTGTGTGAATCTTTAAATCTATTGAAAACCTAATTGGAAACCAGGGGGCCCCAGATTCACTCCAGTCAGTCCCTCTCACTAACCGAAGGACGGAGATCTCCGGGAATTTTGGGATTTGGTTTGGTCCTAATGTCTAGCAGTTTCAGACAATACTACCCCAAAACGCGCTGAACGCACACAGAACGCCGCCACACATTGTTGCTCAAGCCTGAAAAAAAAAGAAAAATTAACTAAAAATACGGCCCAAAAGTGTAAAATTTGAGTTGAGTTTGAGAACGGACGAAGGGTCAAGCAAAATGGAAGATGAAGAGTCGGAAAATGAAGGAAATGCAAAAACTATGGGGGAACGAAGACAGAATTGGCAGCGCTCCGCGCGCAAATCAAACAGTTGGAGAAGAAATTGGCCGACAGGGCTGCAGACGCGCCAAAAGTTACGGAGCCTCCAAAGTACACGGGCAGGACTGATTTCCGCCAATTTCTAAAATCATTCAACATTTACGCGACGGCTGCGGGGCGGACCATGACCGACTGTGTACGATTCCTTCCTTTCTACTTAGTGGATGAAGCGAAACAAATCTATTTAAACATGTCCCCCACCAAAAAGACGACGTGGCGGAATCAAGTGCTCTTGAGCATTCATCAAAATGCAGTTAAAGCGTCGATAAAAACACAATAAAAATTTATTATCTTGTCAAACCAATATCTTTGAGAGCAAGTTAAAAATGCAAGAATCGTTCGTGCGTTGAGTGATGGTGGATTCTGAAAAGTCATGAAGCGCAATACGAAATAATGCAGAACGATTGCAATTAATGCGAGAATAAAATTTGTTAAAGAGATATTAACGAAAATAAATACAAATTTAGAGATGCTTAATTCACATAAGTTTTGCAAAATTAAAAAAAAAATTAACAACCGCACACTTTAATAAAAATTCGAAAAAGAATAAATTGAGATGCAATTTAAAAAAATATTGTAATAAAAATGAATTCCCGCTTCACAGAATGGAAATTGGAAATATTCGAGAAAAAATTAAAACGAAGTCGATGTGGGGACCGATCTCAAAAACAGGTGCTGGTGGCGTAATTGTTCGAAACATTGTCGCACGTGGTCTTGACTTTAACTAATGTGGCCGTCCCAATTTTTTTCCATTAAATTTATTCTAGCAAAATTAAAAACCAAGAAATCGTTTGGCGTGTGTATAAAGGCTGAGATGAGAGCTAAAAAACGGGGGAAAGCGCACCGCAAAGAGGAGATTCTGCAAAAAAAGCGGGACAAACGAAATTGCCACACAAAATGATATCAAAATTTGAAAAATTAATTAATATAAATGAAAAAATGACCGACCCAGAATGGCACTTGGAAGCCGGTGCATGAGCAGAGTTCTGGGAAATTAATATATTAAGAATACAAGGAATATTGGATGATTGCGGCCAATCGCTGCAACCCAACATTCCCATTGCTGTGTCACAGGCAGTCCAAACGGCCTCCAATTCATTGCTAAATGTAATCTCCGAACCAACCATCGCAATCGAGGCCCTGACCAGAGCCCTCCCGTAAATTAAATGAGCAAATGTCGAACGGATATTGATGAATTATGTAAATTTTAATTTTAAATGTTACTAAATACTAACATTTACTTTTCTGATATAAATAATTTAAAAAATTCGATATTCTAAGTTTAGTGTTTGGGCCTAAATGTAAAGATGAATTGCCCTTCCCTCATTCTCAATGTTATATCCTATGTTTATGTTAGTAGTACTATCTATCTAGCAGCAGCCGGCGACCGCAATGGGAGGTGGAGACATGCCGGCGCCAGCTTGTTAATTTTTTAAAATTTGTCCTGAGCATGACGTTAAAGGTTAAACTGCATCGATAAAATAGTAAAATCAATCAAATGCAGAATTCGATGTTGGCAAATACAAGGAAACCAGTGTCTGTGTGAGAACCAGCGGGATATTCTGCAAAAAGTTATACTCTCCAGCCACATATGGCTGAGGAGTCCTTGTAGACCCTACAATAGAAAAATGTCAGACTTCAGTAATGGCAGATTTGCCAGAAAAAAAGTGAGTTATTCCGCGGATGTGGACATATTATTAAACTAATTAAACTAATGCAGCCAGAAGTAGAGTTGGAAGGTTTCGGGGGTTGTTGCTATCGTTGCACAAAGGGGGCTGCCGCTCAGTTGCTTGGATGACGAATATTTAAAATCGACTAATTGAGATGCTGTGCCAATGAATGATTAAATCTATAAAAATCACAAAGTGCAAATTTAAAAAGGAGAGTTGGCACTGCACAAACGGATCTGAAACTAAGAAAAAGGGCACAGGCTTCTCGCACTGCCGGCCGGTTCCTTCGAATGGTGGATTGTCATACTCCGTTGAAAATGAAGTGAATCGTGTGAAAAATACTTTCTAACGAAATTAATAAATGTGAGCGAAAGTAAATTGGAATGAAAATTCGCGCAACGTTAATGCTGATGGCACATGAACAATTCATGGGGCATGTGGACTCTTCAGGAACAACTATCAAAAACAAACGAGATTTAAATTAAAATCAGGAGCCAAAGCCGGTATGGAGTTGAAATAAAAATAAAATCAAAATGAATCCGAGCTCAGTTTGTGCGGTATTGCGGAGTCATGAAAAAATAATTGCGTCCGAGCCTGTTTTTGAATCAGGCCAGGCGGCTTTTAACAATTTGAGTTGGGCTAGAGCGTCCAAGGTGGACACTGGCCCGGGCCTCTTAGTGGCGCTGAAAGAACCAGGAGAAGTAAGGCGCTTGGAAGTTGGAATTAAGGCAGAAAACAATTCAAAATCCAAAAAACTTTCAAAAACGCGTGCAATAAAAACCCCAGACATAGAGCAGTTGGCCGGACGTGTCAGCACAGTGAGCATAGTGCACAGGACCGGCCATTGGGGTGGACCCGAACTGCATGGCATTTTCAAAAGTGACATGATCCGACAAGTCCTTTTTTGGAAGTACTTGGATCATCGCTCTCTGGAGTAGACGAAGGACCAATACAAACGATCAAACTAATGCGAAGGAGCTAATCAAAAATTTAAAAACACATCAAAATGCAGATCAATAAAATCTGCTTATGCAATGAGCATGACGAAAGCCCTATTTAAAAATAAAAACACGAATTCTGTAATGTGGGTGGACAGGAAATGTGTCGTGAACGATCAGAAGCGCCATCGAACCGGCATTGAAGAAACTGCGGATAGAATAAATTTGCCAAAATTCAAATTAAATTCAACAAAACATACTACCGAAACATTTAAAAAAACATTTGGTCCTGGAGCAAGACGTTAAACTGCACCAAACAACGCCGAAAAAATAATTGATTCATATCGTAAAAATTAAACGAAGGATATATTTCGGGAAACGAAAGTGTAATAAAAAAAATCGAAATTGGAGGGAAAGCGCACCATGTCCGGAGCGAGCTCCGTGAACGGGGAAAGCGGGGTCGGGAAAAAGTTCAGATTTATGAAAAAAGGAGGAAGAACCAAGGATCTGATGATCGGTTATTTGAGCGAGAAGCAATAAAATGAGAAAAATGAATATTGAAAATTAAAATTTATCAGATAATAATCAAGCGGGCAATACCATCTCCAATTCAAATATACAAAATCGCGCCGCTGATCCTTCAATTGAAGTGCTTCGTTTCGCCCATTCCTATGGAAATTTGATGCACAAACAAATGAAAACAATTAGTAGAAATGGTACCGAAAAAGACGAGCACAATAAAATAAATCAAAATGCAGATCAATAAAATCTGCTTCACTGCTTCTGAAATATAAATTTAAAAATCCAAAGTGTGCCCACTGGTGACGAGGCATCAGTTCCAAATAATTAATGGAATTGGAGATTTGACTCGAAAAATGTCCGGGAAGAGAGAACTGTGATTATGTAAAGGGCTATCCGTGGAGGGTTGTTGGCAGATAAGTGGCTCGCCACTAAAAAGCCTACACTGCAAATGGAGCACCACTGAAGGATCAGGAATCAATGGCTATGAACTACATGTAGCCAATAGTAACACAAAAAATTATAAAATAATGTAAGAGCAATTAAACACTAAACATCCATCGCAAACAGTAATCAATAAACACTTACAGCAATGATTAATAAAAATAAACAGATTTGAATGGAATGGAAAAATATTTAAAATTCAAATTAAAAATAGTCAGGGTCCCTTGTGCCGCAGATGCGCCAGTTTGCAGAGGAATGGTTGTGGACAACGATTGTTCCTGAATGAAAATGCAACGTCATCCGAACAAAAAAGGCATTTAAGATGCAGAAAACAGAGAATTTAAATTGGAAATTTTTGGACGACTTCGCGCACCCATACAGGTCATTTTTTGAATAAGCCCAAGAAGATTGATTACGATTTTGGTTTCAGGCGTTCGCCCTTACAAGTGCGATATGTGCGAGAAGTCGTTCACACAACGATGCTCGCTGGAGTCGCACATGCGAAAGGTGCATAGACGCACGCACTCCTACGGCTACAAGGAGCGCCGCAGCAAGATAACAGCGAACAAAAGTGGTGCCAAACCAAAAGACACGGATTTACCTGTAAATATCCACGAAAAGGGAGTTTTATCGTAAGCTCCACGACGAGCAGCTGTGGCGCTGATACGTGAAATCAATGGACGACTACCAGCTCTGGGTCGAAAGCTGGGAGCCCGAAGCGCAGCACGCGGTCCACGTCAACGCGGAGTTGCAACTACACGCCATACTGGTTGCGCAGCGTGGGCATGGTTGGTCCAGGGGTATGACGTAAAACTGCACCAAACAACAAAATGAGAAAAGTTAAGTGGAGCAGATGGAGGATTAATTTATTCGAAACTTCAAAACGTTAATGAACTTGGAGCTAAATGGAGCTGAATTGAGCCTTGAAGAGACGGAGGAGAGAGAATTCTGCATTAAAAAAACGACATCAAGCGAATTTGAGCAAAAAATAAAAGCAAATATTTGAATAAGACAATTGAGATGATGATGAGTGATGAGACATTTGTTGTTGGAGCAATGAATTTAATATGAAAAGTCAACAATTGTGAGCAAATCCGATGGGCGCTGGAATCAACCTTGGAAAATGAGATTCGAATCAATTCTTTAATAATTAATTTTGAAGAAAATTAAATAAAAAGAGCAAGCATTTACCAGCGGAAAGATGACAACGAAATGAGCAATACAATTAAATCTAAAATGGCCAATCGAATCAAAGACAGTCACTCTTCAAAAGCCCGGCATTTGCAATCAATTTATTCATCGGAAATATATGTTTGAAAATTAATAATGGACAATCCGGAAGCTCTTTGTAAACTTATTGCGAGCGAGCACACCGGTCAGGCTTTCTTGAAGAAGGCAAAACTTTTCCAATTTTGCTCCCGCCTTGTCGTGGACAAGCGTTTTGAAAGTGGGATAAAAGGTCCCCCAGAGAGCTTTTGTCCCGTCGAATTTTGTCAATTGTATGGCGGGAGCAGCTTAGTATTGCAAAAGTGCCGGGGGAGCTGGTGCTGCTGTTCCTGCTGTCTGTTGCGCAGCGCGAAGTTGGCGAGCAATTTTGTTTTCTAGTGCAAAAATCAGCACTTTAACATGGCCTCGAGCCGCAATGTACGCATTCAATGAATCCTCAGCCACCTCCATTTTGTTTTGCACACCTTTGCTGTCATTTTCTATAATTAATTTTATTTTTCTTTTGTACTCAATTTAATTTTTTTGAAATGAATATAATTGATGGCTTAGCATTTCTTCCATCTTGGGCGCTCGGGTCAGTTGTTTTTTTAATGGTATGCAATTTGGTTACACGCCTCTTCTGACTCCTCTCTTTTGCTTAACCTTGGTCCTCAAATAGTGCATGATGATTGGATTTTATTTAATTGATTTTCGCGTTTTGTGACTTTTGGAATTCGAATTTAATCGATTATTTTCTATCTAATTAGTAATTACACAAAACATTTTCCATTCAGTTTAGTGCACTCCAACTGTACTTGTCCAGCAGAAATTGTCTGCATGCGTGCCGATTCACATCTAACGTGTGGTTATTGGCCCAGGACCGAATTTTCCATTGAAGAGTCAGCAGTAATTGATTGCCAAGGTGGCCTGCCAAATTTATATTTAATTTACTCGGGGAAATTGATTTTTGAAGTCGATTGGTACAAAATGCTGAAGCCTCTTTAGAGCCCTGGGAATATATCAGATTTACCATTAATTATTATTAATAGATTTGAAACAATATCAAATTGTGTTTATCTCAGATACTTCTTTTATTTGCCACTCCGATGGTTGATAGTAGAAGCGCCACCAGCTCCAGTTTCACTCTCATCCGCTGTTTCATTTTTTTATTTTAAATTTTTTTTGTTTATTTTGTTTTTATTCGACTCAAATTTAATAACGGTTTCAGCCGTCGATCCAAAACTAGTTGTCTCATAAATATTAATTTTTTCTCATTTAATTTCTAAGGGCACCAATTCTTCGCTCTGTACATTTAATTTTAAATCACTCATTAATCATTATTGGAAATTAAATCTTATTTTGGTAGCTGATAAATTAAATTTTTTTCAAAATTCACAGCGATTTTAAATTTAAATTGCCCAAATTCTGAAACATTTTCCAATTTCTCCCGGACATCGATGCAGAGCTGGATGGCTGACGAATTAATCCGGCTGTTTGTCGAAGCTTCCAAATATCAAAGTTGCTGCAGATTAGATTTTCCGGATTTTGTAGTATCATCATGGGATGAAATGACCTGCTTTTAAAATAAGATAAAATTGTAGTTGTGACCTTATGTTTATTATTGATTTAAATTGTTATGTTTTTCGGTTGTTAATAAGTTAAGTTATTAGTTAGTTGTTTTGTTATCGCAGTTGTTGTTATCTATTGTTAAGGTTTAATAAAGTTTGATCTCTTTATCCGTTTCAATTGTGGTTTGGATCCTTGGCTCCCGTCTTGAATCAACCCCCAGCAGACATCCCCTGGGGAGAAATGATTTTGACGTATTTGTTTTTAGGCTCAGCTCGGCCAGTGAAACCCAAAAATTTTTCCAAATTGAAGACGTTATTAACTCGCTCCGGATATGGTTCTCTCCGTTTTAATATTACAATAAATTAATTCCAGTGTATCGCTTGGCCGATCACTTGATCCTATGATTTGAGTGGTCTCAAAACCCATATAACTAGTCAGTCTTTGAACATTAGCCTTTGATCACTTGTTTTAATTTTAACCCCTTAGTCACAACCTCACAGCATTTTTCTCTAATCATTATCAATAGGTTCGCCAGTCGCTGCAGCCGCTTCACTGTCGTCGTCCCATCAGGCATAGATTTGTATTTTTCAAAAATTGATTTTAATCATTTTTACTCCACGTTGGGCTTAGAATTATGCTTGTCCAATTGATGTCAGAGAAGTTAATTTATTAGCTGATAGATTTTTTATACAATTTTATCGAATTTTAATTTTTTGTTGAATACCACTGAAGCTATTACTCGAAACGCGAAAGTCCGCCGTTTGCAAAGAACATGTCCCAGCATACAGGTCCTGTTCTGGGCGCTCTCCGATGAGACTGAACTGGCCAACGCCCTCGTTCCACTGACCGAAGTTTCCACTTTTAGCCATTTTATTAAAATTCTATTTTACTTTTTAGCCCAGTTCTGCCATATTTTCAGCTTTAATTCTTTATGATTTTACATTCAATATTAATTGCGTTTGCAAAAGCGTTGCATTTTGGATCGATTATAAAACATTGTCGGGAAAACGACAAAGCCAAGCCCGCCCCTTTCGTTTCTATGTCTATCCGACAAACATCTCAACAAATCCAAAGGAATAACGAAGAAACGGTTTTGAGACTATTGTTGATTTAAATTTTTTTTAATTCATTGATCGATTTTTACATTTCTTGCAAGCAAAAGAGATATTCTAATCTCTGATACAAAAGCAGGTGGCCGATCCGCACACTTATTCACATTTACTTGACCATTTTGTCCCTTTATTTAGATCTTAGTATTTTCATATCCGAAATTGGTTTTGTACGGGTGGCCATGAGTGTTGGACAAATTTGGGCAGACTCGTGAGGGCGCTTTAACTTATAATTCATTCAATTTTTATTCAAAAATTTTTTGAGGGGCTTAAAAGCCACGTTCGCTTATTCCATTTGTTTTCATTCACAGCGATCCATCATCCGAAAGCCTATCAGATGGTAAATAATCAATCGCAGTAACATTTGCGATTTGGCTGCAGACGCGCATTTTACTTTACTTCCAATTTTTATTGGCTGTTTTATTCTTGCTCAATTTAATTTTGATATCCAGATGTTAAATTAATATTTATGTGTGCCAAATCGCAGAATGCACCCGATGATGGAAAAGTTTCGAATTTGCTTAGCATTTGGACATGTTTGCTTTGCATCTGCACAATTTCTCTCGCTTTAGCTTGATTCATTCATTTATTATATTTTGATTTTGCGATATTAAAATTTGCATTTAATGTTTTTTTTTAAATCGATGAAGGCTGCTTACAAGAAAAGACCATCGCCTGTGTTCCCTGAGACATTTTCCCATTTAATTTATTTTATATATTTCTATCATTTCGGAAGTGGGATCTGTTGTTTCTCTCAATTAATCCATATCATTTATTCGTTAGTTTCGCTTTTATTACGTCAGCACGGTGGTATGTTTTGGTTTAATGTTGCATCCAGCACACTTGAATTTTGGTGAAGCTTCATTTTTCATTTTATTAAAAAAAATTTCAATTCGATAATAATCCGACCAAAATATCTTTGTTTATAGCCCACCTGCCGATTGAAGATGAGACGAACCTTCTTCGGAAAGGTCGTTCGGTAAATGATAATAAATGCCGCAAAACCGCAAATCGCGCAAGGAATCGGAAATTTTGTCGATTATTCATTTATTTAATTGTTCATGGGGAAAGAACAATTTGCTTTGCCAGTCATGCCCCCGCTTCCTGAGTTCAGAGTGGGCAAGTGCGAGATCGTCATTTAATTTTCGCATTTGAATTATATTTCGTATCTCGTTTTTTTTTTATTAATTTTAATTAGCGTTGAATTCCATCTGCGCGGGAAACATAAAATAATTTTTCCATTTGTTTTTTCCAGGCTCTGTTCATTTTTTATCTGCTGCCTTCTAAGCACAGCTCGGCCGTGGCTCTGGAAGAGTAGTTGCGCCGAATTTTCGAATTCACTTTTAATTTTTCGTTGAAGCGACTTGACAATCCTTTGGCTATTAGATCAGGAAAATATGTTTAATTGCGTTTTATTTCTTAACAAAATGACTTGCTGTTTGCCGCATATGATGTCTTGTTTTCATTCAAATTTGTTTTTGCTACACATTAGATCCGGACACGCAGATTGCGCAGAGCGCCGTTTCATTTTGTTAAAATTTCAATTTTATTTTGAGTCATTTATTAGCATAGTTTAGGTGCAGATTCACGCTACACCTCGGTGGGTCTCGCTATTGCTAGCGATTTGTATGGGTGCGGTTTAAACACCAACCTTGTTGCACAACGTAGGAACGAAGGCAAAAGGAAAATGACAAGGGTGTGAAATGGGTTGATTGGCTCTTGGATGTCGTGTTTGTCCATTCCAAGTACTCCTTCCTGTGCGTTGGTGCTCATTTGTTTAAGGCTCAAATTTTAATTAGAAATTTGATCATTTTTATCATTATTACATTTTTGATTAAAAAAGCGGATGATTTTTAAAAGAATTTCACGAATCATTTTGTCGTCCTTATCCGTGAGTCATATTTAATGTATTCATTAGCACCGAGAATTCATTTTTTTTTTATTTATGTAAATACTTATTTTTGAAATTTAGATAAATTTTGAAATTTGATTTCAAATTTATAAATTTAGTTTTTATCAATCTGAATCGCAAAGATCGCTCGGTTTGGCATACCTTTACACTTGTTCACCTGCATCGGCCCTTTTTATCATTTTCATTTTCAATTTTTAATTAAAATTCGAAATTTAAAGATTTTATGCGAGTTTTTCAGCGGGGCTTTGCCTTTTTAATAAATTTTAAGTTTGCTATTTGAATTCACAAATCCATTTTTTCCAAGTTGGCACTCATTTCCAACACCCATTTCTTCTGGTGATTTTGGATATTCCGATTAAATTAGTAGTTTAAATCGTTCTTTCGCAGTGGTTTTCTTTCCAGCTGAATTTTGCAATGTCATCTGTTTCAATGTAAAAGTCGTTTGGATCGTGCCATCATCCGCTTTCTTCGTGAATCGTATCTCTCATTTGTTAAATTCTTTCTATTTAATTTCTTTAATTAGATTACCTAAACGATTAAACGACCGAATGGCGCATGAGCACACACTTTTTTTACCGCTTTTGCAATGTCTTATTTTCATTTTGAATTAATTTTTTATTCGGTGAGTTGAATCCATTTTTCTGGATTTTCCCGAGAATATTGTCACACACATTTTCCTGTCGGTCCGGTGGTCGGCGAAATTCTCCAAGACAGGGGTGTGATTATCGAGGACATGGAATACAGTTTTGTGCAAGCGAAGGACCAATCACGAACAGAAAGTTGCTATGGAGTTCCTCCGAATGCATTAAAAATGGAAAACAGTGCCTACATTCTAACCCACGATCCAGTCCGAGCAAAGAGGAAGCCTGGGCCGGCCCCAACACTGAGTACATTTCGCCCCAATTTCCGTGTGAAACCGAAGCAAGGCTGGGAAGGTGGGGTTCATCACAGTTGGCGAACCTTTGGGCCGAGTTGATGATTTTCTCGTGCGCTCCGCCGTTTTGATGGAGGCGGACTATTCGGGGTATTTATTTTTATTATTTACGTTTCGTTTCTGGATTGGCCATTTAAATGCTTTGTTCCATTTATGATTAAAAAATTTCATCGCTTATTGTTGCCATAGAAATTTTTATTGCAAATTCGAATTGATTTTTAACGGACACTTTCATTCCGCAGTCCAGCAATTGCATTTGTTTCACAATCTCAAACATCAGCAGGCAGCAGTTGGATTGCAGTCAGCACTTTGATTTTTGAATTTTAAATTTAATTTGACGCTCGGCCGTGTTTTGACACAAACTAGATTTAATTATTTTTATTAATTTGACATTTACCCTATAAATTTTCTACCTCTGTCCTCGGCAAACCTGCCCCAACGTCCATTACAATTTTGCAGATAATGCGGCACCCCGATCTTTGAGGACCAGAGCAGGTTATTCTGGCACTGCAGCGTTGGACAACTCCCCAATTTCCACACTCCAATTTTGTACCGATTCTTAGATTCGGCTAGAATATTTCTGGCCAGGATCTACAGTCGAAATTATCCTCAATTTTAAATGCATCTTCGTGCCTTCCGCTGCATTCATTTTTGTGATTTATGGGTGAAGGCGGACGTCTGGATCTGGATGCTACCTTCATGAAGAGGGAATAGCTCTCGTGCGCAGTGCGCAATTGGGGGCAGCGAAGGCACTTTCAGTTTATGCAATAATTTTAATTTCTAATTTTATGGTTTCTTTGTGAGAATTCGGAAATTTTTATATTAATTTAAATTTTATACAAAAGGAGAATGGCTGACCTCACCAGGCGAAGACTCACGGCCCGGCGAAGTTGGCGAATCTTTTCGTTCCAATTATGATCGCGTATGCGATTTGGATTCTACGAAGCACTTGGACTTGGACCTCAGTTTTGGTGCAGCCCATTAGTGCTAGTTCAGTTCAGGCTGAGCTCCTCGGCTGCCTCCTCCATTTGCTGAGCCGCCTTATGCCCAATCATTACAATTTGTCTTCTTTTTCAGAATCTTTGGTTGCAGTTTAAATCTTTTTCCTTTTAGCTTTTAGCATAATTATAGTAATTAATGTAGTTCATGAATTGCATTGTGTCGCTATTTGTCGAATGCTTTCAGCGTTCCAAATCTTTTATTACGACCGATATTAACCACTCAATAGTGGGCTAG
>VAHH01000314.1:0-37309 GCA_013357305.1 Radopholus similis
TGACGAAAATTCCATTTTCTGACGAAAATTCCGTCACTGACGAAAATTCCACTGACGAAATTTCCACTGACGAAATTTCCGGTAGCCGTCTCTGAGATTCATTTTCTACGCGTTTCACACTAAAAAAATCTAAAATCGATTTTAAGCAGTTAAGCAGTCCAATCTACAGGAAATTAGCTTCGATTTTTAAGCCCGATTTTTTAAGTAAAACTAATCAATATGAGATATCTAAATGAATTCATCAATTCGAATAGATCTTTTAAGCTAGGTAGACTGTTAATATTGCAATGGATTTGAATGTTAAGTGGATAAATGATAAGTCTAAAGTCTAAACTCTAAAATTGAGCAGCAGTCATCACGGAGGCGGCTCTTCCTCATCGCATCATGGACGAAAGGGAACAGCGCGTCGTCATCGCTCTTCCCGCTCAAAAAAGGCGCACTCCGGTTGCGTGAATTTGCCGCGTGACGCCCGCCTTCCGCGCGAGTGCAACATCAATGCTGAAGTGCTCAACTTCTTCGTGCTCGGCGACATCGGCGGCGAAGACTACACGGCGCCAAACGGAGATGTAAGGAAATAGCTGTGATCGCTAAATACTAGCGTTAATCTGAACTGATCTGATATATAGGTAAATAGAACTGATCAGATACTAGCGTTGATCTTACTGATATGTTTATAACTAATCAGATTGATTGATTTATCTCGTGCCTTGATCTGACTGATCTGGATCATATTGATTAACTGATCTCTTGATCCGATCTTTGATCTGTTTGATCAGATCCAATATCGGTGAATCCAATTAAGGTTATGTGACCATGCGACTAAATCAAATCATTTCCAATAAGTAAACTGATTCCAGCAACTAAATAATGAACTGATCAGATCAAATAATCAATCTTTGATTGGTCAAAGTTCTGGCCACAAAGCAAACATCAGAGTTTGATCAGTCAAATCGAGCCGAATACTTGATTGGATAGATCTGTATCGTATCAACAGACGAGATCAACATGCTATGATCAAATCATATCCAAGGATGGATCATTGATCAATTCCTTACTGATAAGATAAAGTTCTTATCTGGACAATCAAAGACGATCAATCAAATCAATCATCGGTTGATAGTCATGCTCTCAATCACGATATACTCATTCAAATCAGCCGTATCAATTGATCCGAACAAAATATACGGACGGAATCAATGATCGAATGAGTGTGCTCAGGTGCTGCATCGGCCCACAATGGGGCAATGGGCGGTCGCGCGAGGAATGCAAAAGGTGGCCAGTGAGCGCATGCGCGACGGTCGGGTCCACTTTGTACTGAATCTTGGCGACAACTTCTACGAGGGGGGCCTCACCAGAGCGCCAATGCCAGAGAGTCCAGCGCAACGCTTTGAAGAGGTCAGCCAAAAATCGAGTGGATTGATTCCCAACCAAAAGTGGTTGGAAAAGCTACCAAATATTTTATTTCTCCAATCCTAATAGTACCCACCAAGGACAGCAGTAAATAACTGATTCGAAGCGTCTCTCTAAGAGCTGAATGGAATGGCACCAAAATTAGGCCGATCTGACCATTCTGAACAAAGTTATTCAGCCTAAAATATTCATGCAAACATTTGGTAGCTTTCTAAACCCATTTTTGGTGAGGGGTTGTGAATAGATCTTTTTCAACATTTGCCTCTCTTATTAGTCCCTATTATGGACCAATCCAAAATAGAGGATTTCCGACTTTTACCTAAAAATTAAAAAAAATAAATTTTGATTTTCAAGCTTAAGTCTTTGCGAAAATTAAATAAAGCCGCCTATTATGATCGCTCAGAACTTTGAACGTGTGTTCAACGCCGGCGACAACTCCTTGGCAGCACCGTGGTACACGATTGCGGGCAATCACGACTACGGCGACAAAACGGGCGATTTCAGTGAGCGCCGGGCCGATGTGGAACTCCAAATGGCCTTCACTGGCATTTGGTAAGTGAACACATGGAACAGCCAAAACAAATAGCAAAATTAGAAGTCGCATTTGGGAATGCCGGACAATTAGGCTCCAGACGAAAGTTATGAATGTCAAATTTTAGTCTAAGCTTATAAAAGTCTATGCAGGCCTAGGCCTAAGCTTAATTCTAAGCCCAAATGTAGTCAATCGTTGAAATTTTAGCCTAAGCTTAAACCTACTTAGCCTAAGGCTTAAGCCTATTTCTTAGCCTAAATTGTAGCCAAGTTTATTTAAAAAATGTGTAGTCAATCGTTGAAATTTTAGCCTAAGCCTAAACCTACTAAGCCTAAGGTTTAAACCTATTTCTAAGCCTAAATTGTAGCCAAGTTTATTTAAAAAATTTCTCATTTGGTGCTCAATTGTCCGGAAATTTGGAGCCCAATTGTCCGAACATCGCATTTGGACTTTTCTTTCCTCGTGGGCTATTTCGTTTCTTGAGCCTTTTAATAAGCCAATTTATAAATTGACACTTTTTAACTGTTGAACATCTTCGTCTGTAATTTTAGGCAAAATTAGGTAAGCTTATTCTCGATTTTTGCATAATAAAGTTCGGACCAGCTTTTTGATCTTTGTGCACGCTAGCTTTTTTGATCTGAGCTTGATGATCTGAGCGGTAAATTGACTTTCAGAATTGACCCACAGCTGGCATATAGATCGTTGTGTCGAACCCACCCGGATGATTGATTCCCTTCTATTTCTTTCCCAAGTTCTCTTGGCTCTTCTTACTTAGAGGAATGGATTTCTATATGTTTTTTGACCACAACTTGACCAAAAATAAACCAATCAAAATTAATTGTTTAATTGAACGTTTTGGCCCCATTTTTCTTTTAGGCGTTTCCCGGCCGCCTATTACACCGTGGACTACCAATTTGGCAGCGACAGCCACAATGTGCGCGTGCATCTGATCATGATTGACACCACCATTTTGTGTGGCGCTGGCCGAAGGGATGGAGCAGCACTGGGCTGGGACGGCAAAGTGGAGCCGCCCAAGCCGGGCGAGAAACGCCCTAAAGTGAGCCCAGCGCATGTTGAGGCACAAAAGGAGCACATTCAATGGCTGAAAGAGAAGTTGAGCCACGCGAAGAAAAGGTACGAAAACTTGATCTTCTGATTTTATACTTGAACAGATCTGACAATCTGACACTTCACTGGCTTATCTGCTGATCAGATTGGACTTGCCCTTTTTATTGATCTGTTCCATATTGATCAGATCCGTCTTTTGTCCGCTTAATTATGCTTTATCTCAACTGATCATCACAACCCACTTGGACTGATCGAATCAATCAAACAAATAAGACAGTTTAGATCAATAAACTTAGGAATCTGAACTGATCGAATCATTTAGGCAAATAAAACAATATTCGATCAATAATCATCAATAACCGATCGAGCAGATCAAGTTGAGTAGATCAAGCCAGATTAAATGAAAGCCGATCAAACCCCAGTTTTGATCAGTGTCAGATCAGTCTATTGTACAAAATACAAAACATATCAATTTGTCACAATTTGATTTGCTCAAAAATGATCTAAACAGCTCTGCGGACTTCATTTTTGTGGCGGGCCACATCCCACTCTACTTGCGCACCGGCAAACGCGCCTTCCCGTGCGCTGCGCCGCTTCAAGAGATGTTCGCCAGGTACGAAGTGAGCGCCTATTTCTCCGGCCACGAGCACAATGTGAAGCACGTGAGCTTACTGGAGCTCGGCGGGAGTGGGCACCGCGTGCGTGAGGCGCCCGCCCAATTTGTGTCGGGCGCCGGCTCCCGCATGGAGAGCTGCCTCCGCGACAACCATGTGCCCAGTGAGCGCAAGGAGCGCAATCAAATGCGCATGGAATTCTGGTCAGTCTGAGCCCCAAATCTATTGTACACCACACGAAGCTTTTAAGCCGTCTATAATCTAAAATTAAAATATTGTATAAGCTTAAGCATTGCTAAGCTATTAAGCTTGCCTTGGTTTAGGCAAAGTGCAAACGCAATAGCATTTAAGCTTCAGTTTAAACGTCTGTTTAAGACAAAAGTCACCTGATGAAGTCTGAGAGCGGCACTTTAAGCTATCTGTTATAAGTTATAACTCATCTAAGCCTTAAGTTCTAAGCCGCATGTGCTCATCCTATTCTATGTTCTAGTTCTAGACTCTTATTAAATCCAATTAAGTTTTAAGCCTAAGTAGCTTTAAGCTTATAAGTACTTAAGCCAATTAAGTAAATCTCGAAGCTTAAAGTGTAGCCTTTCGTGGTGTTCAGTTATCCCGAGCAAGTGGTGGACGCGGCGGCAGCCAGCGAGGAGGAAACGGTGCAGGACGGCGGCGCTTTCGTAGCGGCCAGCATTGACGCTTGGACGCGCAAAATGAGCGTGCGCTTCTACGCGGCCGGGGGGAACTTTTATTTGCCCAATGAGCGTCTGCCGGAACCGCTCACCAATGAGCCAGGTGAAGAGCTGGAGCGCCAAAAGCGCTCAATACGTGTAAAGGTGCTGCCAAGCGAGAGAAAGCCGCACAAGGCGGTGGTGGAGGCGCGCAAAGTGAGAAAGTGAAGAATGGGAAGGAAACGGGGAAATTTTTGATTTTTTATTTGATTGATGATTGAATTGGATTTTTGTTAAATTATTATTATTTAATTTTTGGCAAAATGGTCTTTTAGGCAACAGATTGGATTCATTAAGCAGCAAGAAAATGAAGGATTTTTAAGGCAGCAGATTGGATCTTAAACAGCAAAAAAAATCCTTCCTTGGTTCGTACTTCGTACGCCTGCGTACGCAAACGTCAATTAAAAGTTTCCTCTTTTCTGCACACATTTGACAGCGACATATTAGAGAGAAATGGCGCACCACATATTGTGCCATTTCCCCTCAAATAACGCACTTTAAATTGGGCCGAGAGTTTGGCTGATCATGTGCTGTTTGATTTTAGCCAACATAACACAAGTGTTTTAAACAATATTTTCTTAAAGCAAGGGGAAGGGGTCAGAGAAGGGAAAATTATAATTCCCATTTTTTAAAAAGGGCCAACAACTGACTCCAAATCTATAAAATGAATATTTCGCAATCGTCCGGCTCCACCTCCTCGTCCGCCTCTTCCACCGTGGACACTGGCACTCTGCTGGTCGGCATCATTGCCCAGGCGGCCATGTCCGCACCCGGACTCGTCCCCAACCTGGCCATCACATACATCACCTTCAAACACAAGTAATAGAGATTACAGATTAGTATTATATTATGTTTTATGTATTATCATTTAGTATCGCTAAGCCAAATTCCTTGGTTTTTTGGTTATCGATTTACAGTTCTAAGTAGATCCAACATAATGCTGAAATGTCAACAGATAGAACTTCAAATAAGAGTGGTACGACATTTACGGACCTACACATTAGGCCTAGACGTAAGCTAGGCCTAAAGCTAAGCTTCAAGCTCCAATAAGTTATTATTATTACCTTATTACTTATTAGGAATTGGGATTAATTGTTACATATTGCCACAGACATTTATTTCATTCCATCTTTCGATTTCCTGTCAGGTATTTTACAACGCCAATTGAGGATTGAACCTAAGTACCGAACATAAGCATTGATCCGCAAATGTCGTAGTGCTCAAATAAGTAACTAACACATGATCAAAGAGACTTTTTTTGGCCAACATTTTATTTTTTTCAGAAATTTGCGCACCATTTCTTGCTGCTTTTTGGCTCAAATTGCGCTGTGGGATGCGATCAGCGAAGTGGCATTTGTGCTGCCCATGGTGCTGTTGCTGCTCAAACGCACCATTCCACTGCTGGCGTGTTTTTGTGTGCAATGGTTTTTTCAAACAATTAATTCAAACTACTTAATTCCAAATTTGCGCGCCCAAGGTATGACTCATACGGACTTTCACTTGTCCAAGTGTTCATGCTGGCCATCAGTTTGGACCGACTGTTCGCCATAATCACGCCGATACGGTTTATTTTCAATGATTATTTAGACTTTAAAAACCAAAATATCAAATCAGTTAGATCAGATCGAATTGACCAGAACGTCAGAAGCAAGGCTAAGTAGTGAACAAAGTGTCACATTTGATAGCCAATTTGAGGGGCTAACGTGTGTTTGGTCCTCAAACTCGTCTGGTTGAAGTGTAAGTGGCGATGGGAATAAATAAATTTAAGCCAAGGGGCTATCTGGGCCAATAAAAGAGTTGGACTCGTTTGGCCAAACCACTCCAAAGTTAGTGCCCAAAAACTGGGCCCAACTTGGCCCATATGGCCTGAGTTCAATCAAAAAATCATAACTCAAGGATTTGGAAGCCAATTTGAATGGACTCTTTTTTGACAAATAGCCACCATTGTTGGCTATCCGAGTCATGGTCAGAATACCCCCACGCAGAATACCCCCAGTATGGAATATCGCCAAATTTGCGCCTCAGGAAAAAGTCGACATTTGCGCCTCGGGCCAAAATTCCTAACACCCAAATCATTTATCTTCTCACTGATAAACCCCTAGTTGGATCTCTTATGGTCTAAACCGGATCATTGGCGAGCGTACGAAGTATGCAATACACTATTAATTCATTACTACGCCTCTCCCCGTTTAAGCCTATAAATCCTAGTCTAATGTGTAGCCAAGCAACTTTGTAAGCTTAAGCTTATTTCTAAGCCTAATATTAAAGTAGAATTAAAAAAAATTAACCTAGTTTCGTACCTATAATTATAAAATAAAAGGCAGACGTTTCGTACACCAGCGAAAAAATTTGTCGTTGCTTCTGAATTTGAGTTTGACCGAGTTATGACATGTCAAATTCAAGGCTAAGCTTGCCTTGGGGGTGTTGATTTTGGCCTCTGGCGAAAAGATGATTAAATCTACTATTTGGGGGTATTCTGTCAACACACCGGCTATCCAATGAGCCCATGGGATCATTTGTCCGATCTCGATTGGTCACCAAATTATGTCCCAAAAATGTGAGTTGGTGCGGAACGACCCTCAAATTGACTCTAAAAAATTATTCAATAAAATTGGATTAGACCTGATCAAACCGGCCAGAAATTATTCATAATTTGAGTTAGCTTAGTCGGATAATGTTGTTGTATCAAATTCTTTTTCTGTTTCGCAGATACAAGTTTTTGAGCGAGACGCACAAGCTGAAGATCATTTGGCTGACCAGCGTGTTTACGTTTGCACTGTGCTATGCCCTCTTGCACTTCTCTTTGCTCTACTCCATCCAGAATGCGAACAAGTAAAACGAGGAATAAATCAATCTCAGGCACTGCTCATGATAGGGAGCGGATTTTTAATGATTAAAAATCTCCAAATAATGAATTAAATAATGATAAAAAATTGCCAAAATAATGAGCAAATAATGATAAAAAATTGTCAAATTTCTAGGCCAGTCTATTGTGTGACGTCGGACTACATCCAGGGCGCACTGCAGCCGTACGCGGTGAATATAACCACCGCATTCAATGTTGCAACGCTCGCGGTCTACGTGCTCGTTTGGATCGCGATCAAATGTAAGCACAAAAATGGTGTGACGCAGAGCAGATTGCTTTAGCTTTGAACGGCAGGAAATTTGAGAAGCCTTAACTCGGTTATTAAAGCTTAAACTAAAAATTTAAATCTGATACCATAGAAAGCTCAATGTGTGTTTTAACCAAAGATATAATCAGTGGTCGGATAGCCCAACAATTGGTCATGGCCAGATGTTTGAAAAAATAATAGATTTCTGGAGTTTTTTGGCCATTACTTGGCCAAATCTCAACCAATCAATTCCATCCCAAATGCCATTTGCAGAGTTTCCATTGATCTACTTATATCACCTCTTGGGGATCTCTTGCTCTATTTCGTGTCTGTCAAGTTATGGCAATTCTTAATCATTAAAAGATCTTGATCACTGATTCCTAAATGATCAGAATTTATTCCAGATCATTCCACTCTTATTCCATCATAATGGAATATATGATATTATCTTATCCATCTTATTTGAATGAATGATCTATTTATTCTCTGATCTAATCCAATGTTGAATAAATAAGATCTTTCTCTGATTTGATCTGACAGATCAATTCTGTTGAGTAAATTTGATCAGATCGAACTTTACTACATTTATAGGTGGACGCCAATTCCATGCGGGCAACAGCTCTAAGCTCTTCAAATCACTGTCCGTGATCACACTGATTGTGTTCTTCTGCTTCACATTCTCCTACTTGACGCGCATTTTCATCGTGGCCCAGCTGCCCATTGACGCCACAACAAAGGCACTGCTGAACAAATTGATCGGCAACTTGTCCCGTTTGGCCGGCACAATGAATGGCCCTGTGCTCTACTTTTGCAGGTTAAGTCAAAATCACTTGATTTTTAGATGTGATTTTTTGAATCTGATATATAATCACAGGGATTTATTCAGTGTTGTCTTGGTAGTACCATGTTAAAAGTGGTACCACCAGAGTGGTAATGGTAGTGGTACCCTACCAATGACGTAACATCGATTTTCCAATACCAATACCAGTCTTCGAAAATCACTACCGACAACACTGGATTTATTCCAAAAATTTTTTGAAATTTGGATTCAGTTCCCCCATTAAACTGGAGAAGGACATGGTCAGAAATTGGACAGCAAAGCCCCGGCTATAAGATAGCAATTTTGTTAATTTGTTGTTTTTCTGGACCAAAAGCAAATTTGTTAATTTGTTGTTTTTCTGTGCCAAATTAGGCCTCCTCTTTACAGTCTCGGGGTCAGATTTCAAAAATAACTCGATTCTGAATTTTTGAAATTTTCACAATTCCTTCGCTAGGGGAGGGACATGGCGGCCAAAAATGGCCAAGAAAAATTGTGCGTTACTCGATCGTGTGGTGTGATTTTTCTGGGGTAGTTTGCAGTTGTTTAGACACCTCATTCTGTCCATGGAGTCAGAATTCTAAAAAAGGCTTATTATAAATTTAATTTTAATTTGTTTTTCCAAATTTTTCTAAAAATCGTTAAATCTTAAATCGTTATTCAGTTCACTGTACCGTGACATTTTGGACAACGAGTTCCCGTGGTTGGCCAAAGCGCACAAGTGGGCAATTGGAATTGGGCAAAGCCACAATCAGCAGCAGCACCAGCTCCAACAAGGCCAACAACCCCAATTAAATGCTGCTTTTGGCGGCGGCATCTCCTCCTCTTTCCAATCCACTTCGCGTCACAACCCCCGCTCATTGGCCCCAGTTGCATAAAAATTCATGTTTACTTGAGCAATGTAATTGTTCATTAAAATAAAAATTAGAAATTTTGTAAGCATATTTGTGACTTTATGGTACTTTTGTGATTTGGCATACTCGCTCCTAGCCTGTTATTTAAAATCTCTAGACATATAAGAGGCAAAGAGGCCGAAGGCCTTTTAACCTTTTTAGTGCTTTTCCCACAAATTTTCTTTTAAAGCATTGGAATTGTTGTACTTTTTCGTACAAAGTGGTAGACACAAAATCGAACGCATTTGGAAGCTTGTGCAAATTGGTGATCTGTTCCCAAATATAATTTTACGCAGCGCAAATGGCACCGATCTTCACAAAAATTTCTGTCCATTCATTGTCCGTGCACAACGGTACACGAGCGCACGCCAAATGGGCAATCAAAAGTTTCCAGTTGACTTCACATTTGGGCGCCATTTGCGAGAAATGGCGCGCGACAGTAACCGCCAACCGCGACAAAAATGTAAATGCCATTTCGCTATTTGCGCAAACAACATTTTTTAATTGGGACGAAGTCACCGGATCTGGCTTAAGCTTAGCACAAGACTAAGCTTTAACGTGTAGCCAAGTAGATGGCCTAGACAAGTTTAAGCAAAGCTTTAAGCTTAGCTAATTTTTTTGCAAAAAAAATAATATTTTCTCATTCCAAATTAACCTACTTTAATGCTCGAAATTTGCACTTTTCCATAGAAAACAATCTTCTCTATTGAATGAACATACCATTTTTGAACATCGATATGAAATTGAAACATATGCATAGCCACTGCTGGACACTGAGTTATGTGCAAATTGTATAATCATTAATCAGTTGAAGCGCAAGGGGCGGTCCATGTGCAGTTAGTGTTCAACAGATCGAGAATTGTGTGATGTTTTAGTGCATTTTTGGTTTTTTGGTGTCAGCCATTTTGGGTCTCAATTGATCATCGCATCCAACTGCTGAATTTGTTGTGCTACTGATCAATGCCCCAATCTCGGTGTTCTCTAGGTGTGTGCTCGGCTTGAAATGTGCGTAGATTGCGCCACGTTGACCATCCGAATGTTGTTCACGACGTTTAGGTTCGCGGTTGTGGTGGCTGACTGTCGGCTGAGCCACTTCTTGAAGGCCCGATTGTACGTGGAACTGTGATCAAATGAAAATTTAGGAAATTTAGAAAATTTGTAAAAAGTCTAAAATTGATCAACAGTTCCAAAATCAATGAAAATATCAAATTTTCAATCTTAACTTAAAAGAAAATTGATTTTATGACATATTTTGGGAACAGAGTTGCGCCGAACATTCGATATTCGTTATTGAGTTGGACCTTTCGATGTTCGAATTCGAAATTTTTTCGTTGAGTTCAATGTGCGAATTTTTGTGTGTGTCAAAATGTTTGATGTAGCCCTTTTTGGGGCACCATATTATTTTTAAACGGCACAAAAATCGGTCCAGCCGTCCATTTTTGGAAATCGATTTTTTTATTCCACTTTTTCCACACCTGTACATTGCCAACACGGGCATGTTGACCAGTTGCGTGAACGTCGAAATGATGGAGAGCGCAATGACCAGCAGCGTCATGTACAGCGGCGGCATTCGAATGTAGGGCAGAAAAATGCGGAAAAATGACGTCGTCATTTGGCAGCCGCTGTAGCAAATGATCAGAATGGCCAGCGCCTTGAACACGTTGGTGGTCTCCCGGATGTTTTCTGTGCAAAAACGAAATTGATTTGGGCATCAAATTTTGCGTAAAAGTCGTCGGATCAATCAAGACTTGAGAGGACAAAATGGATCAGATAAGATGATGACCAAATCATTGATTGACCAATGCAGACAACTCAAATCTTCTGATCAGTCAATTCAAAAGTGGAAATTAAAAATAGATCAATCAGATGAAGCGGTTGGTTCAAAACAAATAAATCAGCTACAATTTAAATAGGTTAAGTAATTGTTAATCAAAATGGAAATGAAGCAAGATGAGGCAAAGATAGATCGAATACACATCTGTAAAAGGGAGAGAAGAGGACCCAAGGAATGATCATCTATCAGGTATCAGAGATCATGTCGAGATCAAATCTGATCAGACTAAATAAAAAAATCAGTTAACATCCGATCTGGCTTAATCTGATCAAATTAAGCCAGATCTGGTTCAGATCAGTTCGGTAAGATCAGTTCAGATCAGATCAGGTTCAGATCAGTCCTGCCAGATCAGATCAAGTACTATAAAAATATCCATTCTGCTACCCACTCCCCACTTTTTGCCTCCACCGAGATGGTTGTGTCGTTCTGTTTGTGGCGTAGCAAAATCCAAAGGACAAAATAGGCGATCACCATCAACCCGTTCAGCACCAATATCTCGATGAAGCTGACTTGCATGTCAACGCCGACCCCGTCCTTGCAATCGGTTAGTTGGCAGGGCACTAACCTGGATTGGAATTGGGCACCAAATATGGATATTTCGGGGACCAAACAAAAAGTTTTTTCATGTGTTGCGCCCGACCTAGAGAATCGCCTATTAGAGCCATCATGGAATGAATAGAAGTGGGCTATTAGATACTATTTATGGTCACTTTCATAGTCGATTTCAAAAATTTAGACCCCTCCCAAAACATGAACCTTAAAAGTTATAGACCAAAACAAACCGGTCTAACTTGGTTCGATTATTTTGGCCTAGCGAGCTGATGATCCATCGATTCTGGTCGATTTCCTTTGTGGATTTCATTTTCCCATGGATTTTGAAACCTTTAAATCGGTTATAAACAGTTTCGACGGATTTGGCAAATGTATTTGGGCAATTAACCGGTCACCAAAAAATTCAACCACCCACTGATCTTTTTGCGCGTCGGCCAACACCCATCGGAATTTGTACTGCAAATTGAAGGCGGATGCTACCAAAGCCATGCACAGCATAACAACGATGTAGAGCGCGGTTGACTTGTTCACACGGTAATACCTGTCAAATCAGGCTCAAGACTTCGATTATCAATCAGATGAGATCACAAAAAATAAGTGGTCAATTCCAATCTGGTGCTCAAATCAGATCCGATTTGTCCAAATGAATTTTGTTCAGGACCAGTAAATTTGGATGAACCCGATCCGGTCAGTCCCCAAAATTTTTACCGTGTCTTACCAAATCGGGAACAGAATGCCCATGAGGCGGTCCAATGCCACCAACAGCATTGTGCTCATATAGGAGTAGACGCCGGCCACCGGCACCGACTTGATGAACAGGCAACAGGTGCGCACATGGACCAGGCCGACGCCGGAGAGAGCGATCGTCTACCAAAATAAGAGGATAGGACACATCGCAAACTATTCGGGGCTTAAAAGTCGTACCATCGTGGAGAACACGTTCACTTGGTAAAGGGCGCAGAAGCCAGCCTCGAACGCGATGAGGATATTGCACGGTGAACGCAGCGTTCTGCGAAAATTGTATGTTATAAGAGAAGTGAGAGGACAAAAGGACCAAAGGCCCAAGAAGCGAATGGACGGCCTACGAGAAAGAACAAGCCAAATGCACACCCAGTGTAGAAAGGAGAGCATCAAGTCGCCCAAATAGATGGCCTTTGAGGAAGAAGAGCCAAGGAGATGTGAGAAGGAAATATAGGGGTATCGCCCGGGCTGAGTTTGGCACTCACTTCGGTCTTGGTGCCAGCTGTGGACCCATCCCAAGCCAACAAGTTCCTTTCCTTCAGGTCTTTGTTTTGAATTTCCCTTCCCGAAGAAGCTAGGCCACTGCCATGATAATAACTAATCTAAAATTCAATCCATTCTACGCTCACTTGTCTTTGATGGTGACCAAAACTAGCGATGCGTTGAACAGCAAACCAATGCCCAATTGGAGGCACCGGAGTGCGAATCCCCAGAGTGCTGCCGGATCAGACAAAATTGGGCTGCTGTTGGTGCTGGAGCTGTTTGACATTGCAACAAACAAATGTGTGTGGTTGTTGTTTGCTTTGAAATGTTCTTTTGCAAATTTCAAAGCGTAAATTGGCATGCGAAATCAGGATCACATGTATTGGCTTTTTGGGTGATTTCTCCTACACTCTGTAGCAGGAGAGCTTTCCAGTATAAACATGGGATCAAATCAAGTAAATGATGCCATTCTACTAATTCACCTCTGGATTTTGCAAATCAATTTGGTAGAGAAACCCAAATCAGAAGAGGTTCAATTCCAGCCGTCTCAAGCCCCTTTCCAAGCGAAAGGCGTTTTTCACGCTCGCCGTGTGGTCGATTCTTACTACTTTAAAAGTAAAATGATCAAACAGTTAGTTCTATGTTGTACCTAGTGTGCATAAGTGGGCTGGCTCGTCGCTGCTCTGATTCCATATTCCATATGCAAAGCAAATGGCATGTGTTCGTCAATCGTTAAAAAGTTACGCTTCTTTGGGCATGCCAAGTGAAATAATTCTTTTTTGTTTGCCTCTGTGCTTAGCCAAAATTTGAAAACGGATGTGGAAATGTGTTGTGGAAAGTGGAAGGAGGCTGTGCTGTTGACGCAAGAACAGAAGTACAATGCGGTACGGATGATACGAACGGTCGCCCCCATTCATTAAAAGTGAATGCCATCTTTAATTGCAGAGCAGCCATGAGCAAGAATTCGCCGGAAATTCTATGAAATTGTGATAAGGGCACCACGACATTTGCGGATCAACGCTTAAGCTTAGGGGAAAGCCTAGCTCAGTTCAAGACTAAGCTTTGTGTAGCCAAGTAAAGTAAGTTGTTTTAGCCTAAGCCCAGGCAAACTTACAACTTAGCTTAGCTTATTAAGCCTAAGCCTAAAACTTAGCTTAGCTTATCTAAGCCTAAGCCCTAGGCAAACAAAACTTAGCTTAGCCTATTAAGCCTAAGCCTAGGCAAGCTTAAAACTTAGCTTAGCTTATCTAAGCCTAAGGTCCGCAAATATCGCAAGCTTAAAACTTAGCTTAGCTTAGCTTATATAAGCCTAAGCTTAGGCAAGCTTAAAACTTAGCTTAGCTTAGCTTATATAAGCCTAAGCCTAGGTCCGCAAATATCGCACCACTGTGAAAAGTTGAAGTTAAAGCCTCACATTTGACGTTAGTTTGTGCTTTGTCTAAGCTATTTTTACGTACGAAACGATCAAAAGTTGAGGTCAATGACACCAAGATTAGGCCAATTTGATCAGTTCATGTTGTCTGTTGAGTTTGAAAAGAAAAATAACGATTCAAGACAATTGCACTTTTATTTAAAATTGAAGTTCAATCGAATTTAAAATTTAACTAATTTACCTATACAATATTTTAAATAAATTTTCGCATTTAATTTTCTCCTTATCATTGAGTTCATTTATTTTAAATTTTGCCTTTTACTAACACTCGAGATTGAATGGACAAATCTGGTTCAACTAATTTAGCGCAAATGCGGCAGATCTTCACAAAAATTTCTGTCCATTCATTGTCCGCGAGTCTGCGCACACAACGCAAGTACATGGGCGTACGAAAATGGCAATCAAAAGTTTCCACTTTGCTTAACATTTTTAGGCGCCTTTCGTGAGAAAAGGCAAATGAGAAATGAGGACAGTAAGTGCCATCGAAAAAATTGTACATGCCATGCCATTTCTGCAAACAACGCAAACATTTTTAAATTAGGGCGCGGTTCACATGATCTAGCCAACTGATAAAAAAGTTGCACTTTGCCAATTTGGCATTTTTATGCAAATTTTTTTATATCATAAATATTATTAAAAATTCATTTTTTAAACTGACAATTCAATTAATTTCATTTTTTATTCTATGTTTTTCTATATATTCATAACTTCATAAGTAAAATAATATTTTTACGGCTTCAATCAATGCCATTTTTGCAAACCAGTGTTGTTTGCGAGTGAAGAAGAATTGATTAATTTGCGTATTTCCGCCAAAAAAGCGCAGCGGAGAGAGGAGGGAGGGCAAAAGTGGATGGGCAAATGCACGTAGTTGGCCAATTATTGGCAAATTAGAATTTTGCTCTCTTTTTATTTTTGCATTTATTCACTTTTCTTTGGGTCCATGCGAACTCTTCGAATGCTCGAAAAGCTTCATCCCGAGTCTATTTTCTATTTTGCCGAACAGGCACATTTCAGCGTCGAAATTTTAGTTATTTGAGAGGCCATAACTCAGCAAGATTTAAGGCTAAGAAAGTGAATGGAATGTCATTGGAATGCTCAAAGTGTGCTCTATCCAATGGTCTATTCAATTCCCCGGTTGCCTCAGCAATGGCCAAGTAATGGCCAAATGTTTGGAAAAATCGGCCACTTTTCGCGTGTTTTTGGCCATAACTTGTTCTCAAAGCTGGACCGAGCAATTAAGGTTTGGCACCACATTTTGTAGAGCTTCCATTGGTCTATCCAATGAGTCCAAGAACTCTGTTCTAGCTTCGTTCCTTGTCCAGTTATGTCCCCTCGAATGGCTTGACACTTGAGCGTTTGTGGTGGCTGAAACCTTCTCCACCCCTAAAATAGTACTCAAATTTATTTTCCATTGTGTCTTTGGTGTATTCGAAACTTTCAATTCCCTTTTGTACATCGAGGTGCAACTATCTGAACATGATTTTTGTAGATAAAAAAGTTTATTCCATTTCTACTCTATTTGTTCTCGAAAACAAATATAATTAGTATGGCACTTCTTTGCTTCGGAGCTCTGTTTCTGTGTGTTGCTGTGACCATTTCCGGCGTGGAAAGTGTTGTGCCGGGGGCCCAAATGCTTCGCCATGGCGACATTTTCCGCCATGGCGTTGAACATGGCCATGCAAATGGCGAACTAGAGTTCGAATTGAACCCAAATGACGGCGATTTGTGCGCGCCGTGCCATCGCCTGGTGCAACAAGTGGTCCAAGAAACGCATCCTTGGAACAAAGAAGAAGTCCAAAAAAGCGTTCACGTAAGAAATTGGGACATAAAAATTTTTTTTGGCCCAACTAAAATTGGAAAATGGACTTAGATAAATAAAATTTAAACTAAAAATTCAAATTTAAAATATTCCTTAAATCCAACAAAATTATAAAAAATATAAATTTAATTTTTATTAAATTTTTTTATTTAATTTTCAATTTTTAAATAATATTTACATATCTTTAGGACATTTGCAAAAGTGCAAATTCGCCCAATGATGAGGACATTGAAATGGAAATGGCTTGCGAAAATCGCAGAATTAGAGCCAAATTGATGAGCCTTTCACAAACAATTCACTCTGGCGATGAGCAGCCGCACATGGAAGTGGCCAAGAACAAAGTTTGTGGCCAATACTGTTCGCCAGAAATGGAAATTTGAGTGTAAACAGCTGAGAAAAAGCGCCTTTTTGTGGGTCCAAGACTCCATTGAACAATTTGCAAATTTCCAGAAAAACATTTTTTCAACATTTTTCATTGGATAAAGGATAAACCAAATGTATTGTGGTGTTTGAAGTTTTTAATTGTATCTGTTAACATATCAAATCGTGAGCCTTTTCTTTCAAGAAATGGAAATATTGGGCAATTTATTAAAAATTACATAATTAAAATTAAACAAAACATTTCATTCGAATTGGATCGATCTAAATATTAATCAGTGTTGTTGAGTGGTACCACACCATCGCAATTTTCCGTTTCTTTCTATCCAATTTGCGCCATTGGTGGTGTGCGACGCTCGAATGTGTGATAGAATGATGTTCCCCCAGCAGCAGCAGCAGCCACATTCACCACATTCACATTCGGTTGTTGCTGCCGTGCCTGTCGAATTGTGATTTTTTTAGTCAAAGCCTAAACAGATCGATGTGTCTTCCCCGGAACGGGGCAGGTCGTTTGGGCGACGCAGTTCTGGGTACCCCCAGATCGATGCAAACCTAAAGCCTAAAATGCCTAAAGCTTAAATAAGCCTAAGCCTAAGATGCCTAAATAAGCTTAAGCCTAAGGCCTAAATGCCTAAAGCTAAGCCTAAGCCTGAAGGCCTAAAGCCTAAACAACCACAAAATGGAGTCAATCTTAGAATCCCAAACGTATGGGTTACTTAAAACTTAAGAGCGTGCCTGTCCGATTGGAACTGTGGTTGCACCACTGGTCCATTCTTGCAGAAGTGTTAGTCGCTTGATGGAGCGTACAACGAGGCGTCGATAGCTTTTGACTGTGACGATGGCGATGAATGGGCTCAGTGCGGGCACCCAGTAGTCCGGGATGGCGACCATCATTTGCACTAGCGTGACATTGGTTCGCACAAGACTTGAGTCCAGAAGAAGCGAAAACGGAATGGCCACGGCACAACCGATCTGCGTGCAAATCGGCAAAAGCGCCTAAAATGAATGACGACCCATTGGAGTGATCATAAGCCAAAAGGGTCCCCCATTATGATATCCGAAAATTTCAAACCGATTTTTATCGCGTCGAAAAAAAGTACAGTTCTTTGGGATTCAAATTTTGCCTATATCTGGGCACTGAGAGACCAAAATGAACACCATGTTATTGGACAAAACTTTGCAATCCAGATAGAGATTGTTCAGATCGGTCCGATTTTGCCACCATTGGATTATTCACTCCTTTATTATAATGGATTTGGGTCAACTCAGATGCAATCGAATTAGACAAATGGGATTTGAAGTTTGAATCTCAGATCCTGGAAACTAATGATAAGTATAAAACCGGTCATGAATTTGGGGAAGACCAAACTCTGAACTGTTTGGTTATTGTAAAACAAATGGAGATGACAGATGAGCCCCTTTGGCACAATGAATTGATCGTCTCTCAATCGCCAATCCTCACCAAACATATCAGGGAACGCGTCAGCTCTTTGTTCAGATTGAACGCCCTTTTTTGCAGTGCGCTTGCGCCGTCCATCATACCAATGTGTGCGCGCATGTATCGATGGATGCGGTAGCCACAGAAGACGATGATCAGTGTGTTGGACGCGAAAATCAGGAACATCAGCAGCAGAGTGGCCACATCCAGGAGGCCGAATTTGGTCTCTCCGACAAAAGCCACCGGAATTTGGGTGCCATTTTCTGCGCCAAGTTCGAGCAATTGGGCAATTTGGGCATTTTGAAGGAGTTTAGTGGACGGCGTGGGGCAATTGTCCAAATAGAGCAGCACACAAAATGCGAGTGTGGCCAAGAAGGGGATTGAGAGCAGCAAAAAGTACTTGGACAGCGCCAACTTGACATTTCTGGAAATGAAAAAAAATGAAAAAATCGAATAGTTTTTGAGTCAAAAAAATATTGGCTAAACTTTTGAATTCTAACCTGACGAGCAGCAAATAGCGGTACAGAAATTGAACGGACTGTCCAGCAATGGAAAAATACAAGAGCAAGTTGAACGAGTTGAACAGCACACATTTGGTGGTCGAAGAAGAAATTTGTTGGCCTAAAGTGCAGCAATCATTTTTTAATAAAAAAAAATAATATAAAAATTATTGATATATAATTAATCGAATTTTTAATGAAAATTTTAGAGATTACCAAGCAGTCCATTCAAGTACTCATATGTGCTGCCATTGACGGAGAAATTGATCTGAAAATTTTGAAAATTAGAGCATTCAATTTTTGCCCCAAATATTTGCACCGGTTGCGCCAACAGGCCGATGGCGCTGAAGCACACATCCACTGCGGCGGTTTGGAGCAGAATGGCGCTGAACTGGCGCATCTCTTTGGGCGTTTTGAGCGCCACCAGCCAAAACAGGGTGGCGTTGAGCGCCGCCGAGAGCACAAAGCTCAGCCCAGCATTCCACTGGTGCAGTTGGCGAATCATTTTGGGGGGCAAATCTCCACTTTAGAATGGAACAAAATTGACCTAAATTTGAGAAATCAAAGTTCCTTGAATGGTTATATTTAAATTAATTAATGTAAAATTTATAATCCGCTATGAAGGTTTGAATTTTAATATAAAATTTAAAATGTAAGGAAAAGGGATAAGTTTTGCCCAGGTATGTTTTGGTGTCTCTTTCTTGACTTCTTGAGTTTCTAACAAATTTCGCAAAATGTGGGAAAATCGAAGGGTGGGGCAAGACACGCAATACGTGGCACTTTTCTTCTCCGAGAAATGAGGAGTAATGAATGAAAAATGCAAGTACAAAGCCGTAACCAAGGTGCATGCAGGCATTCGCCGTTTACTTTGTTCAGGTGATCCACAAAAAGCATTGGTCGATGCGAGACTTAGTGTGTGCTGTGCTGTGACTATAATTGTGCAAAGGAATCCATCATTTCCACATTAAGTGGAGACGTCAAAGCCATTTGCGTGAAAATTTTAAATAAGCCATAGTGACGTCCATGAGAAATAAGAAAACATTGGCAATAAGGCGTCCAATAGCTGATCACAAAGTTAGACCATTTGGCCCATTCAAAAAATCGGTGATTTCAATTTCAGAGATTTGGCCATATTTGAACGTATCAATTCCACCAGTGTTAACTTTGCGTTTTATTTAGTTAATTGGGCGAATGGGCCACTTTGCTGTTCAGATCAGTTGATCGGATCACTTGATAGGATCAATCAAATTAATCAATTCAAATCTAGTAATCAGGTTTGACGAATCAAACAATTCATATCAGTGATTAAGATCAATCAACGGTGTGCCAACCCTTGCGGACAAAATATGGCCTAAATTGAATAACCCTGAGACAGTTCGTTTATACTTTTCTGGCCGTGGACGACCTGTAAGTTTAAGGATGTGAATTGCGATTGCAAGAAAGAATGGGTTCGAAAATGGCACGAACAAAATGACAAGAGGAATTGCGCCGACGTGAAATTTGCGAGACCAATGTTACCGATCAAGCCATTCAAAATGTGTTCCCTCCCCTTCGATACATTTTTTGCGTTTGATAAATTGATCCTAATTTTGTAGTCCATTTTGTACGATTGGTCAATACACTATTTGTTCAACAAATGCATAGCAATTTCGTCGTCTACTTAATGGCCAATCAGTTGAGCAAACAAATAGGCACACAAACTAAATTTGAGCGGAGCACAAGACAATCCCAGCGTTGAGTGCGCGAAATCATTTTATATCGTCCGGCAGCCAGCAATGAAATTACAAATTCCTTTAGCAATTATTTATATGTATTTGATGTGATTTAGCTGTCAATTCGTTTGCTTTAATTTGAATTTTTTAATTCAGAATTTGTTTGCAATTTGAGGCTTCAAAATTGAAAATGTATGCCATGCAACAGTGGGCCCCGATTTTGGCGTCTTTCTCCAATTTTTTAGTGCCAATTTCGATTGCCTTATTCGGCGCCAGTTGCTATGGCCACAAGCGCAATTTGCAGCGCTTTAATAAGGTATACTCTGTGCTGCCCTCAAAAATGATCTTATTTCATTTTAAAACTATCAATTTTCAAACGAAAAAGATAAATAACCCCCAAAAAGGGGTTAAATATTTGGTGCTAAAATTGGATTCAATCTTGTTCTTTACCATATTTGGGGCGATTTCTTCCCCTTTTTTGGGCATCTTAATCACAAAATTCAGAGCACTCAAACTCCGCGCTGGATGCTGTTGACCAACAATGTTGCGTTGAATGCCCTTGACATTGTACTAATTGCTCCATACAGTTACGGAGCTTTTCTGATTTGCAACTGCAAAAGTAAAAATCACATCTTATTGACAATTCAAAATTCAATGTGCAAGCAAATAAATTATTTTTTAGCTTTCAATGACAGAGTTATAGCGAATTTTCTCTTCTACTATGGCGTCAGCTTGGCACTCAAACTAATTGCTGTTGTAGCATACCACAGAGACAACTTAAAATTGGTAAGTTTTAAAAATTATAATTTTATTATAGAAGCATTAAGATGGCCATTATCAATTATGTTTCTAGCGTCAAGCATTTCAACACACCAGGATGTTTGAGGGGACATAACTGGACAAGGAACGAAGCTAGAACAGAGTTCTTGGACTCATTGGATAGACCAATGGAAGCTCTACAAAATGTGGTGCCAAGCCTGAATTGCTTGGTTCAGCTTTGAGAACAAGTTATGGCCAAAAACATTCGGAAAGTGGCCGATTTTTCCAAACATTTGGCCATTACTTGGCCAATTCTTGGTCAAATGCGCTGCCCAGATCATAAAGCTTAACTGGTCATTGGGTAGGGCGCACTTTGAGCTTTCCAATGACATCTCATTCACTTTCTTAGTCTTAAATTTGACTGAGTTATTACCTTATTACCCCTCAAACAGCCTGGAGCTGAAACGTTCGGCGCTAAAATGTGCCTATTCTCACTTTCTCACCTAAATAATATTGTTGTTTTGAATTGTAACCCAACATAGCCAAAAATTAATTTAGAGTCAAAATATGGTCAATAATAAAGTCCGATTACATATTCAAATTAATTTGGGCATTCACACAGATCAAATTCGTTGCGAGTTCTACCTATGCAATGGCTTTTGCGGCTGCGGTGATTGCCTATAAAATTGACGGACTTGCTGCCTGTTGCGCGGCCCCATACGTGATTTGGGCTGGCTATTATGCTGCATTTGCTGCACAAATCAACAGCCACGATGGAGGCGAGAAAGAGTTTTGAGCAAAAAAGATGAGATAAATGATAGGGTCTGATGACAAAAAAGTGCTGGAATGATGGAAGATTGGGATTGGAACGGATTTATATTGGCAATGTGAAAGTTAAATATTTAATAATTTAATAAAATTAAAATTTGACACACATAAAATCATCAAAATGCAATGAACTTTTTAAATAATTTTTATCATGCCAAGACTCTTGCAGGCGACAAATGAACTTTTTAAAAGCACTATTCTGGGCTACTTTGGGAGCGGTCTGAGAGCCCGACTTAAATTGATGTTTATCTTTTTTTGAATTTTTGAATCCTCCCTCCTACTAAAGAGTAAAAATAGGTGACCAGCAAATTTTTGCTGAACAGGGGAATGCCCGATTCATGCTTTCATGCACTGTTTGATGCATATTATGTGAATGTTTTCGCCACTTTCACCTCATTGCGACGCCTACGCTCATTCACATTTCCCAAAAAGGGCGAAAGGCCCTCCCCGGTTTCCGACGGAAAACAGCGAAAATAAAGCGAAAATATTTTTGTTTTCGCAGCAAAAAGTTCAATGCCAAATACTCAGCGGTGGAGCTATGCACCCTGCGAACATGCACAACATATAAACAAGCATTGCTTATTTTTGAAAACAACTAGCTTCACAATTCACTGATTTTATTTAGGTAATCAACCACTAATACCTCATATTTTTGCCCAACAAAAATGCTGCATTTCGGGAAGAGTTTGTTCTGCACGGCAACTTCATGCGCGCTGCTCTCCAATGTGCTGCTGCTGCTGTTGATCACCGTCCAAATGCCAAACTCCGTGGACGCGTGTGAGCCAATTTGCATTTATAAAACTGGAACTGGCTCCAAAATTTTAATAGCAAAATTTCTTATTTAGTGCCCAATAATTCAATTTTTTTGTTCTGGTTGACATTCGATCCGTCAACCCCTTTCAAAAGTAACATTGAGCTGGATATGGGTAGGAAATGAGCTATCCAATGGACTTTGGTTGATCGCAATCGGTCGAGCCAAACATGAGATATGCTTTCCCAAAGAAATGGTCAGAACATTAATTTAAACTTTAAAGGAAATTTTGGTATTTTGTTTTTTATTTTTGACAAATTTATTTGGGTGCAGATTATAAATGCACTTTTGGGTGCAATTTCATACTTTCTCGTTTCTCCTGTCACAAGTGAGAGTGCGCAAGCGCATTAAAACGCCGCGCTTGAACGGCACAAGCCCCCACACATTGGCACAATGCGAAATGCACAAACATTTCCGAGACGCCTCTTCCTCATTATCGGAATGGCGCGCAAACATATTTCCGATCTTATTGTTCCATTGCGCGTTGTGCCATCACATTTTTCCATTTTGTGTGCCTGATCAGCGTCAAATACAAAAATGAGTTTTACGCCCCTGCGCCGGTATCACATTTCTACATTGTGCTCCCAGTTCTCATTATTCAAATGGCAAACATTTGTATTATTTCTTTTGGGCATTTGCGCAGTTCATATTTTGTAAAAGGCGGTGTACTTTTGCGACTAGGTAGGCAGTAGGTCTATTTTTTATGCAGGTTTAGCGAAATCAGGAAATGTTCTATCATTTATAGGGTATGGTTCAAAATTTTCGGAACCCTCTTGGAACCGGAACCCCAAAATTTTTTGGAACCGAGACATCACTGAATGCAGCCTTGGCGCTTGCTTTTGGTTTGCCACTTGCCAGAAACCGTCGGACGGGATCCCAGTTTCCAATTTCCATAAATCCAAAGTCACACAATTCTTCTTCGGGAAAGAAAAATTCAGGAAAAGATTCTTAAAGGAGAAAATTGGAAAATACCCACAAAATAAAATGCGTGCCAATTTTTTTTCCCACAAATTTAACAACTTTTTCCCACAAATATTTCGTTCCCACAAATTATCACTTTTTTCCCACAAATATTTTGTTCCCACAAATTATCACTTTTTTCCCACAAATATCACTGTTCCGCTAAAGACAAAATAATTTGATTGATCGCTTAATTAGTTTTAGTAGCGATTTTGTGACATGTCAAAGTTGGCAAAACCATGGATAAGGTGTAACCAAGTGGGCTATTTTGGCTTAAAGTCTAGGCAAGCTTAAGCTTAAGCTTATGCTTAAGCTTATATCTAAGCCTAACATGTAGTTCTATTTGTGGGAAAAAAGTGATAATTTGTGGGAACGAAATATTTGTGGGAAAAAGTTGTTAAATTTGTGGGAGAAAAAATGTTATGCCAAATAAAATGAAAATACCCACAAATGATAATCTTTGCTAAAATCAACAAATCATAGCTCATTCGACGAGCTGAGTCGAATGGTACCAAAATCTTGGTGATCCGACCAATCTGAGCAAAGTTATGACATGTTAAGTCCCTGACTTAGGCCCCACTGAAGTTTTGACATGCCATAACTTTGCTCAGATTGGTCGGATCGCCAAGATTTTGGTACCATTCGACTCAGCTGTCGAGACGCGTCGAATGAGCTATGAATTGTTGATTTTAGCGAAGATTTTCATTTGTGGGTATTTTAATGCACTGCCATTCTTAAAGTCCTCTCCTCACTGGAAATCATCGCATTTGGGCCGCTCCTTTCCTCGCGAGCCAATTCCCTTCTTGGGCCTTTTTATCTGGCCCTTTTGTCCTCCTCTTACTTCTCGCATAGCACCAGAACCTCTGCGGCAGATTAATTGATATGCTAGAGAATTGAAGCGTCCAAATGACGCGCGCAAAATGGAGGGGTATTCATTTGTTGCATTTTTATTTTTTCTGTCTTCATCGATACATTCTTTTGTACTTGAATTGACGTTATTACTTTTAAATACCCCCATAATTTTTATTCTTGACAGGCCCACTCGATCTCGAGAATTAAATTTGCGTCTGGCCTCTAATTGTCTCCCAAAGCTCCCAATCATTTTTAATGCCTTTGCATGATACTAGACTTGTCAAAAGAGTTCAATCAAAATAAAATATTTTAGAATAATTTGCGTTTTTAATTTTTTTCATTAAAATTTCTGATTAAGGAAAATAATCAAATTCTTCATTCTTAAAAGTCAAAATGGCCTACAATGCGACTGTGGATGTGGTAGCTATTAATTTTTGTTTATTTTTTAAATTAAATTTCCTTATTTCATTGGTACCAATATTTCGGTGGGGACGGTCCGCAATGGTGGATTTTGTTGTGCTTCTACAGCTTTCGTTTGGCCTGCGCTCTGGTTGGCGGCGCGTTCAATCTCGGCACAGTGTACATCACATTCAAGTGCAAGTAGGTGGTGGCGAAAAATTGAAATAAAAATTATAGTTATTTTTTGCAATTTTATTTGCTTTTGTGGAGTCAATTGGGAACGGAGCAGTTCATTTGGGTGTTCGGACAATTGGGCACCAGATAATTTTGGACAATTGGGCACTGGAAATCCGGACAATTGGGCACCAGACAAAAAACAAAAATTTTTAATTTCTCGCAAAAATTCATAGAACTACATGTTAGGCTTAGACATAAGCTTAAGCATAAGCATAATCATAAGCTTGCCTAGGCTTTAAGCCAAAATAGCCCACTTGGTTACACCTTTGTTTTTTGGACTGGTACCCAATTGTCCGGATTTCCGGTGCCCAATTGTCCAAAATTATCTGGTGCCCAATTGTCCGGTAATCATTCATTTGGCGACTTGTGCTTTTGAAAAGTCATAACTTGGCGCTAAGGCTTAAGCTAAAATTTGAATAAAATACCGTGGAAAGCCCAAAGTGTGCTCTATCCAAAAATATAATCAATCAGTGGCCGAATAGCTCAAAATTGGCCAAATGTTTGAAAATACAGGGATTTTTGGGATTTCTCTTCTAGCTCTATTCCTTGCCAAATAATAGAATGTCAAAATCTCTGTTGCCCAAACGACTTGTATTGTACTTTAAGAGCGTCGAAATATAGAAAAATTGATTTTTAACATTTTTTGAATAAAATTAAGAAATTAAAAATTGATCTAATTTCGCAGTTCGTCTTCTCTGATTTGAGCTTCAAACATTTTTTGAATAAAATTAAGAAATTAAAAATTGATCTAATTTCGCAGTTCGTCTTCTCTCATTTGAGCTCCAATTTATATTCACGATAGTCTAGTGATTGGAGAACAATCTCCAGAAAAATGTTCACACATTTCAATTCTTAATTTTGGGACTCCATTTTCATTTTAAACTTGCATTCTAAAAATTTTATCAAAAATCCTAAAAATTTTTCAAATGGTCTTGCAGATCGCTGCACGGCTTGTGCAACATTTTGTTGGCCAGCGAGTGCTTCTTCTCCACGTTCCACGACGCCTCGTTCGCGGTCAGCTTCTTCGTTTGGGCGAGCGGCGCCAAGTTTGTGCGCTACGCCAACTGCTTTTGGGCAATGATTCCGCTCGCCATGTGGGTCAATGCCGCCCAAATCACCATGCTGTTCACGGGCATGGACCGGCTCTGCGCGGTCCTCTTCCCGCTGTGGTGAGTGAAAAATGGCGCTAGCGAAAAGTGAAGCAAAGCAAAGGAAAATTTTTCACGCCGGAAAATTGGGCAGTGCCCGGAAAGTTGGGATAAGCTGGACAGCGAAAAATTGGGCAGTGAGCTATTTTAGCTTAAAATCAATTCAAAAAGAAATGACATGTCAAAATACTTATCATATATCTGGCTCTGACTCCGGTTTTTCCGCTGCCCAACTTATCCCAATTTTCCGTTACTGCTCAAAAAATTCAAAATCTAGAACTGAGGCTGGAATGAGGGGTTCAAACTCAAACTGGCCCAACAACCAAAGATTGCCATCAAACAATGGCGGGCAATTTTGGCCGCTTTTGGCCATCCCCTTCCCTTGCCCAGGTGTGGAAATGATGAAAATTTCAAAAATTCAAAACCAATTATTTAGCAGCCCAAATTATCTGTGAATAAATATTCCCCCATTTTCCAGGTACAAGATGAGGAGCAAAAAAACGTGTCTGGCATTCGTCTATTTGGCAGTGCTCTGCTACACGCTGTTCCAATTCATCGTCTACTACATTGATTGGCAAAACAGCTTGGACATGTATGTATTAAAATAGAATTTACGTGTCATTTATGCACACAATTAAAATTTAAAAAACAACACGTTTAAGTCTGTTGACGTGCTCAATGGAGGAAATTGGCAGAGGCGGAATGGGTCTTTACATGCGGACCAGCACGCTGACGTTGTGCGGCTCACTGATGGCCGTCTATTTTCTGGCCTGGTTGCTCGTCTTCCAATTGAAGGCCACCGCAAACAGTTAAGGCACATTCGGCTTTTAACGAGCTTTTTGCCATGACCAAAATTTAGACCATTACTTGGCCAAAAACGAATCAATCGAAGTCTTGGTGCTTATTTGAAGCGCAATCTGATCAAATAAAATCAACCGCTCAATTTCTGATTGTAATTTTGTGATCAACTATTACATTTTTGTTGCAATGAGTTGAGTCGAATGGTGTCAAAAACAGGTCGATCTGACAGTGTTTGAAAAAGTTATGACATGGGAAATTTTTTATGCTTAAATTAAAAGCCTAAACAAGCCTAAGCCTATTTCTAAGCCCAAAGTTTAGCTAGCAATCGTTGAAATTTCAGCCTAAGCCAATGCAAGCCTAATCCTAGTCTAAGCCTAAATCTTCTAAACCTAAGGTTTAGTCCGTAGACCGGATATCATTTTAAGTTTGAGATGTTCTTAATCGAATGGTACCTATATTCAGTTTCAAAAAATGATCAGGAATGTACAATAAGACCCAATTATGGTCATGGCTACTCGTATTGTTTGGCCTCCATTTTGGTGCATTTTTGGAAAATTAAAAATCGTAGCCACCACTTTCAGTGAGGAATATCGCAACAAATACAAGAAGCACTTCAAATGGCTGTGCGCATTCTGTGACAATTCGGTGGTGCAAACGCGTAACACAACACGGACAGCTGAAAATGCGCAAAACAGAGGCAACAACATTTGCCACAGAAGAATGGCCCAAACTGTTCCCCAAACATCCTTTGTTGGGCATCAAGAGCAGCAGAATAACACTGCTGGAATGCCCAATGTTGTGGCCTGCTGATGATGTCCAATCGGATGGAATCAAGCCTAATTGATTGATTGATGAAACCAGTGTAATCATCTGTATCACAACTTTACGATTGTAATTCTAACCAAAAACTTTCGAATCTTACAATCGAATTTTGAAATTTAATTTTTATCCATAAATAAAAGTTTAAATTTAAAATTTAGTTTTGCCACCGGAATATGCTTTGTGTATAGAATGAGCTATATCTTAAAATTTATGGATTTTGCCAAAATCCATGCATTTACGAAATCCGGTCGAAATTTGAAATTTAATTTGCAATTTACAACTTACAAGTATCCATAAAAAAGTGAAAATTAAATTTTAAAAAATCCAGTCGAACAGTTCAAATCATAAAACCATCCAAACAACAGCAGAGATTGGCAGAATGTGCCCCAACCGAAGAGTAAATTTGAAACAGCAGCCAATTCCCGCGCTCAGAGCCTCAGAAGTCGATGCTCGTCAATTTGTTGATGAGCGCAATTCTTTCGCGCACTTTTTCCAATTTTTCGTTCAGCTCCTTCAGGTCTTGCGACGCCAGCACTTTTTGCTCCACCAAAGCGACGCGTCTGTTCAGCGAGGAGGAGGCCCCGTGACGTTCGCTCAGCACTTGGATTTGGTTCTCCAACTCCGTCTGACGCGCTTGCAGCTTCTGGAATAGGGTATTTTTGGCCAATTTTGGGGCAAAGAATTTTTGGGAAATTTTCAAAACAAATTTTGGAGATTGCCAAATAAAGTTGATGATGTTTAAATTAGAAACTGATTGCCAATCCTGGAGAATAAAATTCATTTTTGGGAGTGTATCATTTGCCTAAACGTTTGATTTTTTCAAATATTTGGCCATAACTTGGCCAGATTTTGGGCTATCTAGCCAATTGAGTACTCTTTATGGATAGAGAGCACACTTTGTTTGGGCTTTCCATTGGCATCATAGTCGAATTCTTTTCTAACCGAGTTATGGTTTCTCAGCGTCACCTGTCACTCAAACGATTGAACGATCAGTGTGGCTCCTCAACAAATACATAAATGAGGCAAAAACCATAGGGGGGACCTTTAGGTTTTTCAGGTCAAAAATTTTTAAATCGACATATTATAGCTTAATTGACGCGTTTCGACGAGCTGAGTTCACCGGCCGATTTCTCTAACAAATTTTGGAGGTTGCCAAATAATGTTGTTGGAACATAAAATCGGAAATTGATTGCTAATCACGGCGAATGATGGTCCCTGAAAATTAATGAAAACCACACCTTTATGGGAGACCATCATTCATTGGTTTGGTTAAAAGTTTTCCCAATTGGCATTTGAATTTCAATCCAAATTTGGCACTAAATTTGATATTAATTTGTTTGATTTTCACGTCAAATTCAGTTAAATAAAACTGGCCAGCAACGCGTTTCCGCCGAGTTTTGACATATCAAAGTTGGCAAGAACCATAATAGGGGAACAACAGAAAGTTGGGTGGGAGCCCGCGGGACCCCAGTTTGGGCTTCGGAAATGTTTAATTCCGTACCAAATACTGTGAAAAACGTACCAAATATATATTTTATATTGCTCCTTTGGGCTTTGAGCTCGTCTCACTTCTCAGTCCCTGTCCAAAAATCTGTGTTTACCTCCAAGTCGTTGCCCAATTCGTCGTCTTCATCGTCCCCGTTGGCGTGCACCGCAACGAAGAGAAGAGACAACGCAGAAATGGCCACCGCGAAGAGAAACAGCTTCATTTGAGGTGATTTGGGAGATTGGGAGGGAAGAATTATAAGAATTGTGAATCAGTTGAGTGAAGAAGCACTGCGCTGGATGCGCTTAAAAGGGAGGCATTTGAAGGGACAAAATTGGACAAACAAAATGCGCTCAATAAAAATTCGATAAACTTGTTTGCGCTGTTCCACCTCCGCACGGGAAAATTGGAAAATTTTTGGGGGCGTACGCCACAATTTGGCACTATTTGGCCTTTGGCAAATAAAGTATGTGTATTGGCACTGACTTGACTAGTAATTTTGGCATCAAATGTTCGCACAGCATACTCCCAAATGGCACTAAGAGCCGATAATTGAGTGGTTGGAAAAACTATTGTTGTACTCAATTTTAAGCATATAATATTTGGCATTGTGTCCATTTTTAGCATTTTTACTTTTTTTACTAATAAAATAGTAAAATTGGTAATTTTGGACTTTGGATGTTGGCACTGTTTTTCTTTTTTGGGCAGGAAATGGGGACCCTTTCCGCCAGCTTCCGCCCACCTGCGCACAGCCAACCCACCTCAGTTGCTCTCAATTCCCCATTTTCCAGGGGTTTCGAACGATGTTTGGCAATGCCCAAAACATCTTTCGCGCACCATGAAATCTCTTCACTGTGTTGGCATTGATTGGTGAGCCAATTTTAATTCTTTTTATTTTTACTATTGTATTAATTGAATTACAGGCATAGCCATTCATAGACTATAGATTTGTGGAAGTCCTACAAAATTCAATTCTGGAGAAACTTGATTGGTTCAGTTTGAGCCAAGCTATGGTCAAAAACTTCAAAAATCTATGATTTAGTTATTAGAGCACCAAACTCGTCACACTTAACCCCTTCAATTATAGAACACCGATCCTAATAAGTAGTAACGCCAAATATCGGTACTGAAAATAAAATTTTATAAATTTTGCAGCTAAATTTAAATTTAAGTTTTGAGTGGAAGAAAAGTTTTGTTCGTGCGTGTAAATTTGACACAAAATGTTTGTGGCTGAACGAACACGAGACGCTTCAAGAATCAACAAATGCGATGATGGGTGAAATCGTGAATTGAGGAACTTGTGCGCTCACTCATGTGCACCGACTGAATTGAATTGACTGAAAGGCGGGGGCAATTAAATGTTCTTCGCAACGGCCTCTTCGCCTCTTCTTTGATTTGCCTTTTGTTGAAAGTTGGAACTCTTGAAGATGAGGCAGAGGTACTAAACTAGGTATTTAAATCGCGCATGCCCAACCAGAACTGTTCATTTCAAAAAATCATTTCAGTTTTCACTCCACCAACCACTCAAGTGAACTCGCGCACCTTTTTAAATTTAAGTTGGTTGATCTTTGACGCCCGCCCAAAATGGAATTCGCCAACAAAGCAGTCATTGTCACAGGTTGGCCAATGGACGAATGGACTAAGAGACCAAACCGTCTTACCTCTATTAAATTGGTATCGTCATCAAAAGATGAGAGCTTTATCATTTATATCATTTATTGCGGGTTTTCCGTACTGCCGTAATTACGGCTTTTTACGGCATGCCGTTACGGCCTTTTTACAGCCGTATTATGGTACGGCTTCGATCTCTAATTGCCTACTACTTGCATTCTCTCGTTTTGCCTTAGAGACCCTCCCTCACTGGCTATATTATGTTGGATTCAGACTATAGATAGAGAGCGCGCGAATTGCCTGCTTTTCTTTTGCCACTCTCCCAATGGGTTTGCGAACAAAGAAACGTTCTCGTAGGCATACTACACATACTACACAATTCGCAAGGAAGAGTAGGATACCTAGAGATAAAATGCTTATCACTCGTCACTTTATCGCAGCCATGTAAACTTAGCTATAATAACACAATTAAAATGAGTGTTGGCTTTGACTCTTATTAAAGTAAAACAACGGAAATTGGCCTTTTATGCTTGGCCTTTGCCTCAACTTCTCTTCTTCATTCTCATTTCTTCCGAATTATTCTCATCTTGCTCATCTCTTTTGACTTAAAGGCAGAGAGGCCTCTGTTTTAAGCATGGAAATCTTAAAGATTTGAAATGACAGTCCATTCTCCCATAGGTTCGAGCGGCGGAATCGGACGAGCCGCGGCGCTCGCATTCGCCAAAAAGGGCGCCTCACTCACAATCCATGGCCAGAACGCAGCCAAATTGGGCGAAACGAAGGCGCTGCTGATGCGCGAAGCTGGACTGGCCGAGGCGAAGATTGTATGTGTGCTTGGGCCCATCCAAGAGGCCAAGACGGCAATGGAACTGGTCGACAAGACGCTCAAGGCATTCGGCAAAATCGACGTTTTGGTCAGTCAAAAGCAATGTTTTTTGAGTCCTAAAATGGCGCCAGGTGAACAACGCCGGACTGGGACAGAAGCCGGGCGAGCCGAACAATTTGTCGCTGGACAACTACGACTACCTGTTCGACGTAAATGTGCGAAGGTTCGTTGGCACTTTTGTAACCACTTTTGACTGAAAGATTAATGGATCACATTGAACATTGATAAATTTTGAAAACCAACTCTAGTCAAGACTTAGAACTGATCATTGATCAAAAGAATTATGTTTCAAAAAGCTCTGATCTCACTTATTCACTGATCAGCGATCACTCTGAGCTCTGATGAATCTTTAAATTAATGATAAAGGTTCTGATTACCTTCTTAATCGTTGTTGAGCGATCCGTTAGAATCGTGACATTCTCTCAGTGATCTCACCCTCTAACTCTCTTATTCACTGATCAGTGATCACTCTGAGCATTAAACATTCTCTAAATCAGTGATTAAAGCACTGATCTCCATCTACTAAAAATCGTTGATTCACTTGATTATATCTGCTTTTGTTCAGCATTTCTTTATTTCATCTTCAGCGTTGTGCAACTCACCGATTTGGCGGCACCGCATCTGGCCAAAACCAAGGGTGCTGTGGTGAACATCAGCAGGTCGTTTTTATTTACATTTGAATTCTAAAAATTACAAATAAAATTTATTTTTAGTCAAATCTCTGTCACACCCACCAAGGGGCTGGTGTTCTATGCGATGACCAAGGCGGCGTTGGACCATTACACGCGCGATATGGCGTAATAAAAACATGTGAATCAAAAGCTGATTTAAATGTGCAAATTTATAGGAATGTGCTCGGCGCAAAGGGAATCCGTGTGAACAGCGTGAAGTGAGCAGCATATACAAATTCATCAATAAAAAATAAAATTAATTCCAATTTCTGTCCTGGACTCATTCCCACCGACTTTCACCCTCGACGTGGGGCTGACTATTTCGAGAAGGTATTAGACAAATTAAAAATATTCATCAAGGCAGACATTTAAAAATTATAATTTTATTACATTATCAAATTGGCAAAAATATCAAAATATTTAATTTTTGTTTTGATTTTATTTTTTATGAATTTTCAGGCCGAATCATGCGTCGTGCCCAACACAATTGCAAAGCGCGTAGGCACTGTGGATGAAGTAATGATTTTTTGTATAAATCGGAAATAAATAATTAAAATAAGAATAAAACTAAAAATTTCAAAAATAATACAAATAATTCAATAAGGAAATTAATTTAAAATGGGAAAAAATTAAAAACTAATTTATTCAAAATTGCAAATAAATAAAAATATTTAATCTCATCCAGGTGGCCAACGTGATCGCATTTGTGGCCAGCGACAAGGCCTCCTACATGTGGGGATCGCTGGTGTTTGTGGACGGCGGATACACGTCCATGTCCGTTGAATAAAAAGTTTGCATTTGTCATTTGGCCAACACAAAATTTAATTGTGGTCTATACTAGTATGCTTTAGATTTAGAACAAACATGGATTGCTGCATAAATTAGATTTGTGTTTTATTTGCGTTTTTATTCATGACTCTTTCTAGCGGTCTATTCAGTTCCGGGTTAAAACGTTAAAAACGTACAATTTGCCTGATCAAATTAAATGAATCCCTGACCTGATCGATCGGTATGACTGATCAAGATAGACTGTCTATAATCAATCAATTCAATTACTCACTGATTTGATCAGTTCTTTAACCATAGTCGTACTTCCGACTATTAAAACTTATCACGTTTTGGGTCATAACTTGGAAATCAATCCAGATCGGACAAATGGTCCCATGGGCTCATTCTAAAGCCAACAATGGTGGCTATTTGTCAAAAATAGTCCATTCAAATTGGCTGATCAATCCTTGAGTTATGTTTTTTTGATTGAACTCAGGCCAAATGTGCCAAGTTGGGACCAGTTTTTGGGCCCAAACTTTGGAGTGGTGTGGCCAAACGAGTCCAACTCTTTCATTGGCACAAATAGCCCCTGGTATTGGCTAGCAAATGGCACTTTATGTTCACTAATTGGCGGTGCTACATTTTCTTAAAATTTGTCACGGAAATTGCCCATCTCCCATGAAGAAATGTTCGAATAAGAAGCGCTTACCCTCTCCCGCTATTGCTTCACATACACAGTCAATACTGGCATATGGCTTTTTGTTGCAGTTTATCGCGATTTTGTAGTAAAAGTAATTTTGATCTTTTTGCATTGTGGACCGAATTTTGATGGTAATTCCACCAAATGTGTGGAAAGTGAATAATATTTGGTTTCGGAATCGCTTTAATTTATCAATTACTAAATTTCCTCAATTCTTTGATTGTTGAAATAAAAAAAGGAACAACAAAACATCATTCGCTGCATGTTTTGGGAGCTTTGTTTGTTTCAATGGACGAGCCAGGGCGTCGGCCGAATGTAGTGGCCCCGCTCAGGAATGGCGTTCAGAGCATCCAAGTCTTGGGCCGAAAGACGAATGTCCAACGCGTCCATGTTGGCTCGAAGCCGTTCCGGAGTCACCGATTTGGGCACCACTCCCACTCCTGTCAGTGTACAAGAGTGTAAATTAGTTGATCAAGCTCAGAATGTGATTAATGGTCAATGGTTCTGATCAGACCGATCAAACGCGTTTGAGCCTTTATAGGTAGTTCGGTTTTGGTCATTTCTGCGTCAACTCAACATGTTTTGGGTCACAACCTGGAGACCACTCGAGACCAGACAAATGATCCCATGGGCTCATTCTAAAGTCAACAATGGTGGCCATTTGTCAAAAAAGAGTCCATTAAATTGGCTTCCAAATCTTTGAGTTATGATTTTTTGATTGAACTCAGCCCAAATGTGCCAAGTTGGGACCAGTTTTTGGGCCCTAACTTTGGAGTGGTGTGGCCAAACGAGTCCAACTCTTTCATTGGCCCAGATGTCCCCTGGTGTTGGCTATCAAATGATATCAAATTTGCTATAGCATTGCTTCATTTTTGGATAGAAAATTTGGCGCCGAAATGTCCCGTTCCCTACTTGTCCGCCCAAAATTTTAGATCCCCTACCTTGACTGAGAGCAAACGAAAGAAGAATTTTCTGTGAAAAATAAATAACAAAAATCGATTTTTAATTTTTCACCTGTGCCGTAGTTTCATATTTGTTGCACAATTCCACCACAACCGGATCGCCGAGCAGTTCAGGCTTTTGGCGGGCCAGCGGAGAAAAGGCCTTCACAATTTAGAACACATAATAAATTATTTTTTTTGAACTTTTAAATTTTGACTTGAAAGTGGATGCCCTGCTCAGCGCAATATTGTTTGATGTCCGCGCGTCGAAAATGGGGGTGGAACTCGAGTTGGTTGACTGCGGGCATTTGCCCTCCATTTACACGCAACTCCTCCAAATGGCGCACTTCAAAGCTTGACACACCGATGGAGCGCACTTTGGAGACTGAAAAAATGAATTTAAAATTTTAAAATGATTTTATAATTTGCTTTCCGTTGAAAAAAGGAACTTTGCCTTTGAATACGAATTGAAAAAAGAGAGAAAATTGAAGTACTAAAGGGTAGAATTTTGTTTCTTTGATCGAAAATTAAGGGCAATTGTTGAAAAAATTCGTTCAGTTTGTTATAAGCGAATAAAATTTTGCAAAATGTTGACTTCAAAATTCTCTCTCTGTTATTACCCTTTCAACGGCCATATTCTGTTCGAAAATTATCTTCGCCAATAAAATATTTCCCTAATTTTATTTCCGGCATTGCTATCTTTCTCCCGATTCCCGCTTATTATCAGGTCAATTTTGTTTTTATTGTCATCAAAGTTTGATTGATCAGATTTCTTCGATTGGTCAGGTCAAATTGTTAGCTTAATTTGTATTGGATTAGTCTTAATTGACCCAACCGGGAATTTTCTCGAGTGCGCGCCAGCACTCTCGACGACTGGCCGCGTTCGCCTGTGCGTCTTCATTGGCATTCTGCTCCGGTTTCGGATAGTGGATCAGCACCAAATCGATGTAACTGGAATTGGGGCAAAATTAAAATCTCTTAGCAAATCAATTTTCATTTTTAAATCAATTTTTAAAATTCAATTAAATATGGCCAACTTTGTGCGAAAATTGTCCAGAGATTCGTCGATCAGCTTGGGCACTTCTTCCGCCGCTTTTTCGGCCACAATTGCCCAGAACTTTGTTGTGATGAAGATGTCCTCTCGCTTCAAGTTGTGCTTCGGCAACAATTTCTGAAGTGTAAAATCCTCTTCACATAGTGTCATTTGATAGCCATTTTGAGGGGCTATCTGGGCCACTGAAAGAGTTGGACTCGTTTGGCCAAACCACTCCAAAGTTAGGGCCCAAAAACTGGTCCCAACTTGGCACATTTGGCTGAGTTCAATCAAAAAATCATAACTCAAGGATTGAGAAGCCAATTTGAATGGACTCTTTTTTGACAAATGGCCACCATTGTTGACTTTAGAATGAGCCCATGGGATCATTTGTCTGGTCGCGATTGATTCCCAAGTTATGCCCCAAAATTTGGCAAGGAAATGACTCTGACTACAGACTAATATTAACAAAAATGCCGGAAAGGGTTAGATTAAATTTATATTTTAAATTTTCTTTTTTTCGCGTCAATCAATTCTCAGTGCCAACCTCAAATGCGGCGCCCAGTTCGCGTTCATTCTCGTACAGTTTGGCCGTGTCGAAGTGGCGATAGCCGGCAGCCAGAGCGGCGTCCACTGTCGGCTCCACCTGGTCGCCGACAATTTTGTAGGTGCCCAGCCCCATCAGCGGCATCCAATGGCCCGAACGCAACAGCACACGGGGCCCTCCCTCAGCCTTGGCAGTGGCGTCAATTTCCATTTTAGCAGTGCTCTGTTAAAAATCGATTTAGAAAATTTAAGCGATTCAAACTATTTAAACTAAAAAGAGTTAAATTCGGCGTTTAAAAAAGTTTAATTTTTTAATGAAATGAGTTAGTTGAGCTAAAATAGAATCCTACTACTGCGATGTTCAATTCCAATTTTAACTCATGTCAACATAGCTGCTGTGTCCTGTTGTGCTGTTAATCGATATTCCCTCGAAACATTAGGCACACCTTGGATGTGTGGTGTTGGTTTGTGCTCCGCCGCGGTGACTGACCTTCAACCTTCAACCACTCTTGCAGTGGATGGCGATAAAATATTTGCGCGCTGAGACAGTGGCAAGTGACGAAATGAAATGAAAATGAGTAAATGCGTTAAAAACGTAAAAGTAGGTATTCTACATTTTGTATTTGTACATTTATTTGTACATTTGTAGCGCCCGATCCAGAGAATCTCCTGTATAAAAGCCATCATGGAATGAATAAAAGCAGACTAAAATAGATCGTTTACTATGGCCACTTTCACAATTCATAGTCGATTTCAAATATCCCGACGGTCGATTTGCTTTGTGGATTTCATTTTTCCATGGATTTGAAGCATTTAAACTTTTAAACTTGTGAACAGAGAAATGCGTGTAATAGTTCATAAAACGTGTTAAAATCTTAAAATAACAAATATTAAGAGCCCATAAAAATTTTCAAATCGCATGCCAGAATAGAGAATGAATTCAAAAAACAAAATATAAAAACCCCAATCACATTCCAATCAAAGAA
>VAHH01000315.1:0-37192 GCA_013357305.1 Radopholus similis
ACGAGCAAATCCGACCAAGTTGACCATCATTCGGAGCTGCGCGACGAACCATGGTTACGATTTAAGTCATTTTATCAATATTGAATTTTGCGCATTTCTAGACTTTTACAAGTTCCATTTTACGCGATTGCCAAGGCCAAGAAAATCCGTCTCAATCAATCCTCCGCCATTTCTTATTCACCGCAATCCCGTTTCCAGCTGAGCAGCGATGACCCGCTGGCTGCGTCCGGGCAGCGGCTGCTGGCGCGCCGCGTGGACACCAGCGAGAACGTGTGGATGTTCATTGTGGTGAACCTGCTGATCGCCTTCCTCGTCCCCATCTGCGTCATATGTGTCCTCTACGCGCTCATCTTCCGCGCCGTGTCGCGCCACACCAAGAAGAAGCTGGCCGTGGACAACGGCGCAAGGGTAAATAAATTGGATTCAAATTCCCAAATTCGCATTCAATATTGGGGGGACCAATTTCTTTTAACAATTGGATTCGAACGGTACACCAAAAATGTAACGATCTGACCATGACTGGTCACATCTGAGGAACTCGACTGAGCTCTAAATTGAAATTTATACTTCACTACATTTTGGTTCTCTTGGTTTCACTTTGGACGATGTATTATGTAATACAATGTCCATGTATTGGGGACATGCTAATAGCGTAATAGCAGTGAAAAGTAGATATAGATGTCTTGGTAAAATGTTGGACAACCGTCAAATGCCAAAGGAACTGCCCACACTTTGCCGTTCAATGCATTTCCCTTCTCGCAGGACCGGGACCAGCGCGTGAAGTTGCGCATCGCGCAGATGATGTTCACGGTGATCGTGGTGTTCGTGCTGTGCTGGACGCCGCTCTACGGCCTTTACTGCTACTTCTTCATGGCGGAGGACCGCGACTCGGCCTTCTTCCAGTTCGCCTCCTCAGTGTTGCGCCCCATCTTCCAGTGGCTGTCGCTGCTCTCCTCCTGTCTGAACCCGCTGATCTACATCGCCTTCTCGCAGAAGTACCGACGCGCCTTCCACTCGCTGCTGCTGTTCCCGTGCCGGCGGCGCTACAAGGAGTTCAAGTTGGCCACGCACAGCACCTTCCGGTGCAGCAGCTGCTTCTCCGAAAGGCCCTCCTCCAATGGACTGCTCCACGTTGGACATCCGGCACACGGTTAGGGGGGAATATGAATGGAGTTTTGAGCAATTTCGGAAAAAAATAACATTACCGGCATTGAACCTGACATCCAAACATGCACTGATTAAAGCTTTAACAGCCATTTGTTTCTCCCCTACCAGTTCAAATTATTTGATCTGATTGAAGAATAAAGGATAAGAGAGATATGTACACTAATCGGTCATTGAAGGAAGAGAGATTTGGGTTTAACAGTTTAACTGTGCACAATTTGGGTGCCCAGGTTCAATCGGCTAAAATGCATTATTTTTCCAAATCAATACCTCGTTGGAAGCCTTCTCAGCAGTTTTCTGATCACTTCTCATCCCAATCATTTGACAGGCGGCCGCGATGGCGCGCTTAGCGGCAGCGGGCTGTTGACCACGTCGATCCGAAACACGCCGCCGCCAGTGCTCGATTCGCCGCAGCGCAAAGTGTCCTTTTCGCTGGCGGTCCACCAGAACGGCGCCACTCCGCAGTTTGCGCGCCGCAAGATGAGCGAGCAGCCGTACCGGTCCCATCTGCAGCTGCAGCAGCAGCGCGAGTTGGCCGAGAAGAGGCGGGCGCGCGAGCTGTCCGCGGACCGGCGGCGGCGGGGCGCCAGCGAGGACTTGGGCGCCGACGAGAAGAAGCGCCTCGTGGAGCGGATGCGCTCCGAAGAGCCGCTGTTGTGCAGGGCCAACGAGGGGTTCTAAAAGCGCCGCACTCTCGAACAGGTCTCGAGAATGGACGAGAGCCATTGTATGCCCAGAGACACAGATCACACCACCAAAAAGACACCACCACTGCTCCTTGCACCACTACCATTGTGTACATTTATTTGCATCTCATAAAACATTAGATGTGCTTAAATCGTTGTTTTACATTTGCATAAACAAATTGATCAAAGAATACGCTACGTACGCAAATCAATGTATTAAGGCACTTGATACAATGTAGGCACAACTGGCGCCATTCTTTGCTGAATACATGAAAGTACTCATGAACCATGAACTCTTGCATCTTTTATTTGTTGGTTATATTCATTGTGCAGCCCCGCACAGTGCATGTCGCCAGATTAGCTGAATGGATTGTTCACACCAAAATCGTAACAAGGAAATTCGGGTTCAATACCCGCACACTGGCGCCGATCTTTTTTAAAGTGTAACACGTCCATTTTAATAAAAATTAATAGGATCCGAGTTTATTCATATGTTCCAATGAAAATCGATAAATTAACAAATAATTCATCAGAGACCGAGAACAATTGAAAAATCATTCCGCTGGCTCTGTTGGCCCCTCCGCTTCGTCCGCCTTCTGCTTTTGCGGACCTGGCTACTTTGGGCCGCCATTGTTCGGCTTTTTGCGTTCCACCGGTTTGCGGAATGCCATGATGGCTCTTTCGAAACCTGGCGAAAAACGGAGAAATGAATTGAAAATTGGCTCAGGCGATTGCGAACCGATTTCGCACTTTCACTGCGACATATATACTGTTTTTGAACGACATGTCGTTCTATTTTTCAACCCTCCTCCAAACTGTCGCACTATTAGAGACTGTCGCTTTAATTCAGACTGTCGTTGTATTTTTCGACCCTTTTACCTATTTTTTCAATTAAAAAAAAATTTCATCACAAAAATGCAATAAAAATTGCGGATTAACCAATTTTGGGGCTCTAAAACAACTTTTTGCGGGGATTCCAGTAAAATTATAGGTTTTTCTCGGCCTAGAAAATTTGGGTCCGATTTCTAGCGAAAATTTGTCGATTTTTGCACCTGGAGGTAGCGTTGTTCCGGGATCTCGGTCCCGGAAACCGGGAATTCCCGGTGTTTTTTCGCTCCCGGTCCCGGAATCCGGGATTAACATCCGATCCCGGACCCGGTCCCGGAATTGAAAGTCAATTCCCGGTTTCTGGGAAAAAAATACACCCCAAAGAATTGGGTTTTTGGATGGCAGTTGATTATATTTTTAATTTTTTTGTAGCCATAATGCCATAATCCAGGGTTTCGATTTTCTTCGCATTCGTTCACTATTTGCTCGCTCACATTTTGATTGACGAGGAAAAAGAGTTAATGGGAATGAGTAGAAATGAAATATGAAAGGAAGGAGAGATTTGATGTCGGCACGACTGGCGGGGGTCATTTCATTGCGCACGTTTCATTGCTCGGTATCGGTTCATTGCCCGCTGCATCTTTTAAGATAAAATAAAAAAACAAGCTGAAAGTCCCATCGATGTATAAGTGATACATCGCACATGCCCATCCCGCGTGGCTCGAACGTCCAAATATGATAATCCTATACTTAGTTTTGAAATCAAATATCTAAATTTTAAAAAAGACCTTTGCTCCGCATCACCGTCCAAATATACTCCCGAATCTGCCAAAAGAAATCCTTCTTGCGCATTGTCTGCTCTTTGGTACACTTTGTAGTTGTCTGGGATCACAATTTCGGCTAAACTGTGAGGAATTGCGGGTGGAGCTCCAACTTCAGTTCGAGCTCGTTTTACCATCTAAAATATTTAGGAAATAAGGATTTTGAGCAAATATTGTTAAATGGTTACCAATTTGGTGGCCTCTTTCGATGGTACTTTGGCGAGAACGGGGGTTGGGATGTTCTCCAACTCAATAGCACGAAGAACCGATGGTGGCTCCATTGTTTGTGTTGCGCGTCGTTTAATCGCAGTAGTTATGCGCTGTGCGGCAACATCCGCAGCCGCTGTTGGACAACTGTGCACGTTCAGCTCACGAAGCACATTGTCTTGCAGATCGGTGTGCAGTCGTTTCTTGCACTTATAATCTTTGTTGCCGAAGTATTGACACTTCCAACTAATTTGGGTAGATGAAAGCATGAAAGACATTATTGATTAATTAAATGCGATATTGATTTTAAATATTAGCAGCGGGCAATGAAACGATACCGGGCAATGAAACGTGGGCAATGAAACGCGCGCAATGAAATGACTCGATCCGCGGCACGACAGCAGTGCTGTACTCGCCGCTCGCCAAGGGGAAGGGACAATTCCGCGCCGCCGATTCCGCGCCGGCCAATTCCGCGCCAACTTTCAAATATTGTATTACAGGTCAAATTAACCCGTTTTCTGGCAAAATAATGGCTCAACAACAAATACGGCCATAGTTTTATGCAAAAAAGAAATTTCAATGTTCGACTGAAAGATCAAAATAAATAAACGAGCTGTAAATTGGGATGGTGGAAAGAGGGATGTGTGACTTGTAGGTAGTAAATAAGCCTACTTGGCTTAAGCTAAACTTGCTTTGGCCTAGGCTAAAAAAGCCTACTTGGCTACTCTTTGGGCTTCGACGTAGGCTACGCTTAAGCTAAGCTAAGCTTTTAGACCTGTAATACAATATTTGAAAGTTGACGCGGAATTGACCCCCGCGCGGAATTGGCCGGCGCGGAATCGGCGGCGCGGAATTGACCCCAACTCCTCGCCAAAGGGGGGGGGGGGAGGGAACTAGAGGAGCGCAGAAAAAGTCTAAAAAAGAGGCCTGGGCCAACAGAAAAGCCCAGTTTTTGCCTGCAGCGCTTAAAGTCTCAAAATTTAGGCCTTTGAAAACATGAATATTACAAGATTTATAAAATTTTCGATTTTTATAAATAAATTTTATATTTTTTGGGTTTTTTTCAAATTCCCGGTCCCGGAAAATCCCGGTCCCGGCATTTTTGGGCCATTCCCGGTCCCGGAAATTTTAAAAAGCCATTCCCGCTCCCGGAACAACACTACCTGGAGGGCATAATTTTTTTTGGATAGGCCAAAATGGATATTTCGAGTTTTAATTTTTCGAAACACATGAAGAAACAGCAACTGAAAGAACTAGAGAAAGCACCAAAACAAGAAGAAAACAAGTATTTTACCAAAAAAGGTAATTTTTTCCTAATCATTAGAAAAGTACGAGTACTACTAGGTACGAGACCATAGGTATTGATCAAATCTACCACTGAACACGTCAGATATAGATGACATTTGTCATAATATGGCCCAAAATTTGATTTTAGCCTCTAAAAACACATTACTGGTCTTTTTTAGTCAAATTTTTGACCAAAAATGTCAAAAAATGAAAAACTGTATTAGTATGACATGTCGTTATAAAACAGACTGTCGTTGTATTTTTCGACCCTTCGCCAGAATGTCGTACTATTGGAGACTGTCGCTCTAATTCACTGTCGTTCAAAAACAGTATATACGGTATGGTGATTTAGAAAGGGAATTGGGGATTGCTCGTCACACATTGGCGGATTGGCGAAATTTCTGCAGAGGCCGAGCGCCGACAGAAAAGCCCAAAATTTTCCCCTGCGGCGCATAAAAGTCAAAATCTGGCAAAAAAAAAAACAAGGAAAAACGCGCGATTTTAAATTTTTATAGTCGATAAATGTCAAATTTTGTAGCGTCCTTTTTTTCATGGGTATTTTCCCCTTATTTACTTTTTTAGTCGTTTTGTACCTTTGCCACCGTCCGATCAAAACCCTGGATAAAACGCTTTTTTTTATTTTTTTGGTGGCATTTTGGCTGAAATTTCTAGAAAATTTGAAGAATATGGGCGAAAATATGGGCTAATTCGACAAATATGGGGCAAATATGGGAATATGGGCGTAAACCCGGAAATATGGGAAAATATGGGAATAAAAAGTCATTATTTTGACTTCAAACCAAGCTAGAAATGCGTTTTTTGTGCTTTTTATACGTTTCTAAGTGTCCGCAAAAAATATGGGATCCCATATTTTTACATTCCCTACTGATCTCCGTTTTAATAATCATTCTGCCTAAATACAGTCGGTTCCAAAATCATGTCGATTCGAATATTTAATATTTTGTATTTATGTATTAATAAAAAAAGAATGCGAAAAACAGCATTGTCTCTTGAACCGGCAATGGCAATAAAATGGTGCGTCAAAATCAAAAGTTTGCCTAAATAATCAAAATTAGTGCCTAATTTAATTGTGGGTCCACAAAGTAATAATATATTACCTAATACCTATTAAACTAGTGCCATCTACCATTACATTACCATTCCCATTCAGCCCATTACAATTAATGTTTGGTTAATTTTCAGTCGTTGTTTCGATGTCTGGTCTTTGGTCCATTTGTTTGCCGCTATTTTATTTCGCCTGCCTAATGCCTACCACCTACCAATTCCAACCATCCGACCGCAGTCGCAGTACAGAGGAGAATGAATTAGGCATTGCATTGCGATTGCGGCCCACTAGATAAACAACATTTTGTTGGAAAACAATCCACTTTACTTCCCATTTGCCTCTATCTCTATTTTCAACTGTGTTTTTTGGTTTTGAATGGGACCGCATACTGCAGTTTACTCCCACCCACCCACCGGTTTTCAATTTTTCAGTTAAGGATAGCTACATATCTCGATTCCTGCAATGAAACCCGAATAAAATAAAGAAAACTGTGGGGGGGGGGAGGGGGATAAACTGCAGTAGTATCAACAGCATGTTGGATCAAGTTATTTGAATCAAGAATTAAGCGGTACTATTTCCACGATGCAACTCAAATTATACTATTTTGGCGTGCGTGGCCGTGCCGAGCATATTCGACAAATTCTGAAATTGGCCAACGTGCCCTACCAGGAGGTGACTATCACATTCGACACCTGGCCGAACTACAAGGGAGGCACGCCATTCTATCTGGAAACAATATCAATCCGACAATTCAGAGATGCCTCTCGGCCAAGTCCCAGTATTGGAAGTGGACGGCATCAAAATAGGACAATCCGTGGCCATTGCACGCTTCCTGGGTGAACAATTCGGTGAGCAAAGTCAGCTCAGATTGGCTCTAATTGTTCATCCAAATTCAAAGGAATGGTGCCCAATTCGCCAATTGCACGTGCCCGATTGGACATGATCGCCGACCAGATTTCAGACACATTGTCGGCAGAAGGTGTGAGGGAATGGCCTCGAGTGTGCCTGGGCATGATTCCCTGCGAAGACAAAGTCGGCGCTAAAGAGTTAGTGAATGATTGTCAGCATTTAGGCAGCCTATTACCGCGAAAAGGTCCGACCCAAAATGGACGATTGCGCAAACGTTCTCGAGAAGTTCTTGGTGGAGAATGACGATGCCACTCTGCTGGGCAAAGACAAGGCACAACTCTGTCCAAATTAGAAGCTTTGACGTGTCCAGACCAATCTTCAGATCACCTGGGTGGACGTTTACGCAGCCGAATTCTTCTCCAAGAACATCGACTATGGCGAAAAGGATTGCATCCAAGCATATCCGCACATTCAGGCACTCGTTGACCGCGTACACAACGAACCGGCCATCAAAAAAGTACAAGTTGCAATTTTCGACTTTTTTTTATTTCCCCTTTAGTACATTTCCGAGCGAACGGCGACTCCCTTCTGATTCTTAAACCATTTTAATTTAACAGATTCGAAGCGATCGGAAGAACTTTTCAACAAGTAGACAGACAATATTGCTCTCGACAATCAATCACTTCCAAAAATTTAATAGTAGGATTCTGTATTTAATTGCCCAACATTATTAAATATTATTGGTGTTGACTTGATGAATAGTATATAATTAATTAAGCATTTTGCCTGTCGGTTCCACGAATAAATCAATAATCAAATAAGTTTGTCCGCGAAACAATGAAAAGTGAGGCACTCAAGGGGCGCAATAGAAAAGTTGTTTGTTCCATTTCCTACCCAGTACCCACATGTAATCCAACTTGATATAATATATATTATAAAATATAACGCAGAAGCGGAAGAGAACTGGGCAAAAGAGAGGCGACGCGACATACGGGACGCGTAATTCACAGGGAGACTGACTGATTTTCCATTTCTTGGTGGGATGCGTTGCGCTTTCCGTTCGCGTACTAGAATGCGTAGTGTCGTAATGTGTGTATGGGCGGCGACTGGCGATGCGGACAAACAACATGCAAATGATGACTGACACCTGCGCCTGCGTCTAAAATGATGACTATGACGCAAAACTGACAAACTAAAATTGGAGGGGCCCCATAAACTTGAATTGCACCACTAAGCACCAATTATTTCATTTTTTAGCATAAAAACAAGCGAATTCAATTCTTTGTTTTTCTGCTCAAACATGGACGAACAGGAGCAGCTGGAGCGCAAAGTGACAAAATGGGCCAAGATGCTGGGCCAGGAGGAGAAGGTGAATGTAAAAGTGCATGCAAACCAGTGCAATGCAATTTCCGTTCAAGGTAGAACACGCGTTCAGACGACTGGAGGGTGTCCAGATCAATTTACAGCTGCTTTCCTCAACCGGTCCCTATCTTTGAGATTACCAAAAATAATAAAAATGTAAGCAATAAAGGAGTCGGGAAGGCGGTAAACGCGTTGCGGAAGCATCCGAGATGGGGAGAACGAGCAAGCGGGCTAGTGGCGCAATGGAAGGAGGTAGCCAAAGCGGAGACAGCTCGTGCAGAGGCAGCACAGCGCAGTGGAAGCAGTGCATCGGAAGGGGAGGAGCAAGGCATGGAAAATGGACTCGGAGAAAAGAGGACAGTTACATATTTAAATGAAAGATTCAGTCTGCAAAAGTATGAGGCCGATCAAAACAGAACCTTTGGAAGGGCACATCACTGGGTCGGACAAATTCGCCAAAGTCAAAAAAGAGCCCGGTAGAAATAAAGTGCTTTGCAAATCAAAGCACTGATTATTCTTCACAGCCGACTATGGAATGGAAGGTGCAAAAAAGCGATTCAAACAGGAAGCGCAAGAAGAATGTGAATATTATACATCTCCGACCGAGGAAAGCAGAAAGAGGACGAATAGAGTAAATGAGACCATACCAAAGTTGGCTTGTCCTTCCGATTATCCATTTAATCCATCGGCTTCCCGATCACGACAAATTAAAACCGAAGACATGGAATGGAACTGCCCCGGAGTGGACAAAGAACGAGGTTGTGCCACTGAAAGGTTCGAATTTAAATTAGTTTCTAGAAGAAGCCATTGGAGAGGAGATGGACGCTTTTTCCGCGCAATTGGCAGCTGCAGACAAGACGACACCAAAAAAGACCCATAAAAAGAAGAAAACTTCGACGATTTGCCCGGAGAGCATCCACAACTCATTACTCGATTCAATTTCCAGTCCACACTTAATGCCAGGTAAACATAATTGGTTTACCGCCTTTGAGTTGTTTTAAGTTGCTCAAACGACTCCGATAACTCAGCAATCCAGTGTAGAAAATTTGATGTTCAAAGCGCCCAAAGAGAAGAAGCGGATCTACGCAGGAAGGAGAAAAACGAATCCTCCCGGAACGGTGCAGGAAGTTCCCAAACTTTTCGATATTTGCATGCGATTTTTGCTCAGCAACATTGACTGTGAGCGAAAGGGGAAAACCAGAATCTTTCCATTTGCGTTCAGCAATCGAGGAGACGGGCGACATTCCATTTGATATTCTGAGACCTGTACTGGAAAAGGCAAATTCGGAACAGCTTCGGCGCCTGGAGAAGAAAAATCCGGTGAGTGAATTGCAAAAAGGGAGTCCGTAAAGTCATGTGTTTGGCAGTACCTGAGAGAGGACACTGACTACCTCTGGCAAGAGCACTGCAGAAGGGACTTTGCGACAGAAGTGGCAAGACTGGAGGAAGAAGAAGAAGACGGGGAAGAGGGGGAGGACGAGTTCGAGGTCACCTGGCGCGGAAGATACAAGGCAATAGAATTGGGGGACGAGATCGCGAAAACAGTGTTTTATAGAGGTTCCTGTGCGAACGGGAAGAGCGCCTTCGCCGTCTGTCCAGCCAGATCAAGAACCACGCCCAAGAGTTTGTGCAGCCCCAGCGTCAAGCAAAGGCAATAGATATCCAAGAGTTTCGGCGCCCTTTTCCTGTACCCACGTTCCTCTAAAGCTAACGGTCCCGATTGCACCGCGTTACGCGCGCAAAAGGCAAATAGCGCATGGAATCCGCGTGCCAGCCCATTTGGTTCCCTCCGCAGTGGAACTGACCAGAGCGAGGAGGCAAATCTTCGAAAATGGTCAGTAATCATGAGTGCGAGAGAATACCTATTTAGGTATTTGTTCCCGTTTGAGGCAATGATGCCGATCTGCGGAGTATGCCGTCCGCAATCCGGAGCAGCAAACCCGCCCCCGGATACAGGCCGGAACGGATAAGGGACGTCGGGGGCCGGAGCGGAGAAGGCGCAAGCACAAGTTCCTCGGTCTCTTCGAGCGGGTTCCTGTCGGCCAAAAAAAAGCCACAGCGCGGACCCCTGATGATGAAGACACTGCGGATGCTGAAAAAGCAGAGGAGATGAGGGACCGGCAACGGCGGGTGGACAACACGGGCTTTTATTGCACGGGAGCACCAGATGTGGCAGCACTTGTAAAAGCTGATATTTTTCAAAAGGTTTAGGAGTCGACCTTTTAACTGGTATTAACATTTAAGCCACACTTCTTTTGTTAACTAACCCGCTTGATATTTCGCAAAAGGTAAAAACTGTAGTGATTGTTTCTTTTCTTTCTTTTGTAAATTTGAATGAATTATGCACTGCGCGGGAAGAGTGCTCCATTTCCGACAGCATGGTTGGATCCATTCCAATTGATTATTGAAAACAATACAAGCGTAAAGATGGCAGTTACATATTAAATGTATCCCGCTTATTCAATGATTTTTAATTGATACTGCTGCTGGTCCCATCACACATTTACGGGCAAGATGTGCTTAATTTTTTGTTTCTCAATCGTGCTGTCAATCCAAACGAGCATTTTTTCCAACGGAATGGCTGGAAAACCTCCACGGAGATTTTCCGAAAATTCATTCTGGCCCTTGGCAAAATACGGGGACAGAGAGTTTTCGTCGCAAGAGTTGCACGAGTTGAAACTGAAGGGGGATAGTGGCACTGATGACGGGGAAGAGAAAGAGAAGGAGGAGGGGGAGGAGGAAGCGACCAGCAAGTTCAGGGGTGTGGTGGACAGACTGATCAAGCGGCAGAAGTTCATCAATCCGCTGAGGAAAGAGGCCGCTTCAAAAAGGGCGAACAAGAACTGGAGGAAGGCGGGGGTGAAGGCGAATGCCGTTGTTAAGTTCAAACAGATGTATGTATGGTCCGGAGGGAAATATTTAACTGTGTTCTTTCACGCCTTGCTCATCAATTTCAGTCTGACAAAGGAGGAAATTGAAGAGAGAACCAAAGAGCTGGCGGACACACTGAACGCGGCCAGGAACACGCCCTGGAACAGGTTTATGCAGTTCTGCGAGAGGGGGAAGTGGCGGCCAATGCGCTATCTGAAATGGGCGCTGATCCAGTATTTGGCATTTTTCGGCAATCTGCTCAGCGGAGTGCACGAGGTAAGGGGAGGAGGCACAATCGATCAGTCAACTAATAACTGGGTGTGGTCCAACGTGCCATTGACAATTTCAGACTCCTGCCTGCCCTGCACTCCCGTTCCCCTCGTCAAGAGAAGGCTTGTGAATTTTTGGGGTTTGCTCATTTTTGGCTCTTATAGTGGAGCCATTCACCAATTACGACTATACCGACCCCAGGCACCATTCTTATTGGCAAATTGGGGCCATTCCCTATAAACAGTTGGCCGACGACGGATTTGATGAGAGTGGCGATGCAGCGCTCAAATGCGCACTTGAATTTGTGGATAAAAACGCCGACTTGTTGGAGGCGGAGGAAGAGGAAACGGAAAGTGATGTCGAGGAATGAGACGAGTTTAGCGATTATGACGGAGAATTCGACTAATCGCTGATGTGGATGCATTGGGGACTTTTATCCACCGAATCGAGGCGCCCAAAAATGTGTTCTTTCTCACAAACCCCGGACAACACTATTACTCCTCGTTCTCATCTGCTCTGTCTCCTGCATGCTTTTTCGTGTCGTTGTGCTTGGTGCACCGATGCATTGGTCCGCACTTCCACCCTTCTGGGCAGTTGTCCGCCTCCTTCTCACACGTGGGCGAAAAGCACTTCCCCACCTGCAAAAGGGAAACGGATGGAAGGAGAACGACATGCTAACCACGCAGGGCCAATTGAAGGCGCAGTCTTCGTTGGAACGGCACTCTGAATGAGCGAGATATGAAAAATGGGCGGTTGGTTGTTTGGAGAACTGACCAACGGAACGGCACTCGTTGAACATACAGCCCTTGCCCGGGGGGCACTCTTCGTCTTTGGCGCAAATCTTAAACAATCCAGTGTCACTCCCAACTCCCAATCATTTGCCGCCTTGCCTCCTTCTCCTTCTTCACGCAATAGAAGTTCGCCTCACAAGTGTAGTCGGCTGGACACTTGCCCAGAAAGAAGCAGCGGCGGAAACACTGGAAATCCCGGCAAATGAATCCTAAATTGTCGAATTGGTTCAGTCTAGAAAATCCACAATCACCGTCAGGACAGCGCATTGGTCCAGAGTAGGTGCAGTTTTGACCGGTAGCATCTGGAGTGGTTGTTTGGATGGACTCTTCGACAGCTGTCGAAGTGTGAATGGCAAACTAGAAATTGGGTCACAATTATGGACACACGGCAGAGAACTTACCATCAACAGCAATATCTGAGCAATTTTTCCCATTTTGGTGTTGGAGGACTCAATCGAATTTTGGGAATTGGATAGAAAATTGCTTCGTCAAAAAAGCCCAAATTCCCGGGAATGCCAAAAACTGTGCTGGCTGCTCCTGAGTCACACATGTTTGATTCATCATTTAGAGCACTCTCATCTCACATTTTACACCTTTTATTCGGCAAAAGGAGACAATAAGAATAATTGGTCAATTCGAAACAGTTCCACGATTCCGATCAAACAGGAAAATAATCCTACAATACAAACAAGCACTTGCATTTTGAAGGTTGCGGTTGTTTAAATAAATTACTATGGGGGAATGGAATTTTACGGCTTTTCCCTCCATAGGACGAGACTAACACTGATGGTGGACGCTGCAGCGAGATCGATGGGCGGAAGGAAAAAGAAGACAGAGATGTTGAAGTTTGAAAATTCAAATGAAGGAGAAGGATCAAGTTTGGTCATTCATTTGTCTGCGTTCCACGTTTCTTGTATATATTAGATTTGTTCGTCTGCTATTTTGTGTCCGACGTCCCTTCTGTGCCCCGTTTCTCTTCACTTTCAGCGATCGTTGTCGAGGTCGCCTGTGACTCCGGAATAGGGGGCCCAGCCTGGTTGGACGAGGCGTTCAGCTTCTCGAGCACTGCGTTCAGCTTCAGTCCCTTTCCTCCCCCGGTCCCCTTCTTGACACCGCCCATGGAACTGTCTTCGGCGCGCGATTGGGCAGCAGCTAAAATGCACAAATAAATATTTGTATGGTTATCGCTTTTCTCAATAAATGAATTGCCTGTTTTGGCCTCCCGTTGGCCGATCGCTGCTGAAGAACTCGACTTTGGCGGCGCTGAAACCAACACTCCGCCGACGGAAGACGTGGTCGTGCTGCTTCTCGGTGGGGCGGTAGTGCCCAACAGCGGGTCCATGCCAGCTGCCTGGAGCAGCTGCAGCAGTTGTTCGTTCATTCCAGCCATGGATGCGGCTGACGAGGAGGCACTTTGTTGTTGCTGCATCAAACTGGGTGTTAGCGACTGCACAGCAGTGGTGCCCATGAAGGGCTGCAGAGAAGAGGCCATTGCGGTCAGATACAGTTCCGAAGTGAGTGCGGCGGCGGAGAGGGCGTTGATGTCCGACTGGTTTGTCGTCGTCGCACCCTTTACCGTACCGAACCCGGCAGCGGCACTCGCCAATGCGGCGCTCATCTGTTCGACGGAGGTGCCCAGCGATGACGAGGACGGAGTGGAGGAGGGTGCAGGTTGGCCCAAGCCAAAGGACTGACTTGGTTTCATTCTGAGAGTGGAGGGCGCCTTCGATGAGATTTAATTCAATCGCCTACCCAAAAAGATCGGACGGATTCTGGTAGAGGAACGCGTAGGGATTGTTTCCGTTGCTGGCCCCACCCAATGTCATCGCTTGTTGCAGCAGCAGCATTTGTTGCTCAATGCTTTTCAGGTTGGGCGATTGCTGCTGGGAAGAAGCCACGTTACTGCTCGTCTGCAGCTGGGAGGTGCTGGCAGTGTTCGACGGCGTGAGTCCAACCAGAAACTGGTTCAGCGCGGCCATTTGCGCGGCTGTCGTCGCCGAATTGCTCGTGCTCTGGAGATCGGGCATACCGAACAGGGAGGAAGCTGTAGGAGGGCATAAACTGCAAAACTGATTGTGCTAGCAACTACCCAGACTGGACTGGAGCGCAGCTTCCTTCTGGGCGGCGGCATTGGCAGCCGCACTCTTCTTGTCGATGAGCGGCTGTGTGATGGACGGCACCGTTTTCTCCATCTGCTTCACGGGCTTCTGCACAGTGTCGAGGGTTTGCTTTTGAACGACCGGTTTCGGTGTTGAGATTGGCGCTAAAAGTGACAATTTTAATGGACAATACATACAATTGGAATAACTTTTCTGTCCGCTCGTGGTAGGCAGGGTCGTGGCCGAGAACAGACTCGGGTGGGAAGTGGCCAACGAGAGCAGGTCCACGTTGTATTTTTGGTTGCTCTTCAGCCACTGGTCCAAACTCTTCAGAGTCGGCGCTTTGTCGCTGTCGATGCGCTGCCCTGTCTCGATGTGCACCACCGGAATGCGGATATCTTAAAAGCGGAGTTTCAATGCCGTGCGCCTCCGATCATAATATTGGAACCGTGGGACAGATTGGAGTAGGCGAGCAGCTCTGGCACACTCAGTTGGCTGAGTTTGTTGATCGCGGAAGTGGAGAGCCCTGTCGAAAGACAGGCGTCGGCGCTAGAGATGCTCGGTCGCGGGTTGTTGCTACTGCTGGGCAGCGACGCGGACATTGTCGGTGTTGATGATGAGGGCGTTGTTTTGGCCACTTTTGATACTGGCGTTGTCGCCTTTTGCACTGAAATACATTTAGGTACATCCAAGAGAATTGATTTTATTTTCCTGACCTTCACCGCGCTTGCTCAGATTGAGTGCGTCTGTTTTTGTGTCCAGTGCCGTTGATTGTTTCTGCGCAGAACTATTTGTCGTTGGCGGCATCATTCCGGCCAAGGATGCGCCAATACTCGCCAAGTTTGGGTCTGCGCCCCCGAGAGCGGAAAGCGTCAAGAGTGTTTGCAACTGTTGGAACTGTTGCTGGAGAGCAGCCGCAGACGAGGAAGAGGAGGCGGCACTCCCCGAAGAGCCACCACTCGTCCCCGGATTCATCAGACTCATCAGAGAGAGCAAGTAATTCGGGTTTGCCATCTGTTCCATCTGGAATTTGGGGTACCAAAATCAGAGTTCGACCGAAATGAACGACCATTTTGAGCAGAGCCTGCTGCTCCGAGTAATTCATTGAGGGCATATTTTTGCCGGTCGCCAGTGTGGACTTGCCCGTTTGAATGGAACCCCCTGCAATTCCCAACTTGTCGGTTCCTGACTGCGCCCTTCGTCCAGTCGCCGGTTCCACCTGCATATGGAGGCAAATTGTAATGCTTCGATGAATAATCCCCCCGGCTACTCGCCTTTTTGCGCGTGTTCCCGGAACCACTGTTGTTCTTCTGTGCCGCCTTGGCAGTGCCAGCCGCCTGTGCACTCGTGCACGGCATCAAGCTCTCATTTCCGTCCTGAAGCATCTCAATGGAAGCGGGTCCGCTCCATTTCCCGGTCTCTAGCGTTATGCAAATCTCCACGACTCGTCGTAGCAGTAAATTTTCGTCAATGGGCGAAATCTGTGTGAAAAGTGGGGCATGAATTTAAACAGAACATCAAGTGGAATGTTTCGTAATTTACCGATTCAAATAGTTTGGGCAGCAGCTTCACTTTTCCGTGGATGTCCTCCAGTCCGAACTTGTCCACCACAATCAGCAAGTGTTCGTCGTGCGCCTCCGTCCAGCCTAAGAACAGACACAAACAATAAACATGCACTTGCATCGGATTCATCAGCCACCTTTCGGCATCACGTCCAGCGAAACCATCTTCAGCATTCCACGGATGTTCTGGATGCCCATCGTGATTATCTAAAGGTTAAAGATGGCCATATGAACGAAGTTGTCGCATCGTTTTTTTGTCTATTCAGAGTTTCATGTTGTTACCGCGTGCACTTTGCGCATCAGGTGCAGCCTATTCATCAGTTTTTCGGCGGCCTTCGCCGTTATCGAGTCCACCCGTTCCGCCCTCCGTTCGTCCATCGTCGACAGCACCTCAAGACAAAAAGGTTTGCACTTTCCCAGCACCGTATTTTGCTCACCCCGCCCTGCTGTTTGGTGCACATCGCCAGCACACAGTACAGCATCTCCAACATTTCTCCGTCCGTCTAAACGCAATTGTTCCATTCTCATATTCCCGCCCTTCTCATTGATTCACCTTTTTTTGCAAACAAATCGAAAGTTCACGGAACCGGCCCCAGTTGATCACGTTCTCGCTGTTCGTGTCATCTTTCACTCCGTAGTTGCGCAGAATGCGCATGAAATCGCTCTCCTCCACTTTGGACCATTGACTTAAGCCATTGGTGTTTTGCATAATATTTTTTGTCGCAATTCTAACTCACATTTCCGTTTTTGGTGCCGAAGAAGTGGAGGCTTCAGCTCTCTTCTGCAACATTGAGACCAAGTATTTGAAGCGGTTGTTCAGGTCGAGCGTCGTCGGAAACTGCACGTTCTTCTCGGAAAAACACAGCTTCGCATCCGCATGTACTTGTTCCCAGTTATCCATTCCTGTAAAAGATAATCAGCAAAACTCGATTCTCTTCCCTTGGCCGCCTACCGTGTTTGTAGACACCAACCAGCAAATCTCGGTCGCAGTCCCTATCCCAGTTTGGCATGATGAGCCAGTTGTCCACATTTTCCGGTAGCTCCAGGTTCATTTCGTGCACTTCACCTGTCACTCCTTCCACTGCCTTCTCTTGAATGACTGCCGTCGTGAGGAAGTGCAGCTGGTGCATCCGGTTCAGCAGTTTGTTGGAATGTCGGTGCAAATGGCGCTGGAATGAAGCGTCCACGCAAATGAACGGTGGCTGAACGGGAAATTCTACCCGGAATGACAAATTATAATTGCGCACATTGTACTCTGGAAGTGCCGCCCATCCCTGGTGGTACTTGTTGCTGCCGTCTGTACCGCCGCTCTTCTCCCTGATCTTTGCCGTCTCATTCGACGGCGTAATCATTTTCCACACATATTCGCGAATTTTCTCATCTCCACGGAACTCCCTCACACAATTCAGGAGCAAAGTGCTGCAAACAAAATGCACCAAAAACACCATTTCACGCACCGGGAGATGTGTTCGAGCTCTTGCTCCGTCAGATCGGAGAACGCCTTCAGTGCGGCCCATCTTCCCCAGCCGAACTGGGTCAGCAACTTCTCCACCTTGAAATAGGAGGATTTGTTGAAGGCCAGTTCGTCCGGCTTGTAGGGGTAGTCCTCGTCGTACTCCCCCAATGCGCCTCCCCGTCTCCGTCTCTTCGCACTCCTGTTTTTCACTCCGTCCGCAATTTTGTTCGGTGTGCTCTGCGAACGGTCATCTGAAACCACTTCGCATGCCTGCGCTGTTCTCTTTTTCGTCTACCTTCCTCCGAGAATCCCTCTTCTCCACTCTCCGAGTTCCCCTTCAGATTCTCCGCCTCGAACCTCTTTTTCCTCGACCTGGGCTCATGCACTATCAGATGTTTGCCGGAATAATCATCGTTTAGTGCGTCCATGTCGATATTTGCCTCAACAAAGATTTATTTTAGATTTTGAAAGTATTTATACACCTTTTTAGCCCATTTGGACCAGAAGTCTGGATCTTGTATATCGATGTCTTCGCGGTTGTGGGACGAAGTGAATGACGCCTTTGCGAAAGTGGAACCCTTGACCCCGGGCTAAATGCTTCGCACATCTACTCAATTCAGTTCACCCAATTCCCACCTCAAGACGGATTGTCTGTGTTCTGCGCAACAAAATGGTGTCAATGTCCTCCTCACTGAACTTTGTGCCCTCGTTGTCCTCGTCCATTATTGCTCCATAAGCGCCTTTTCGCAGCAGGTCCTCGACTTCTGCATTTTGAATTGCAGTCGTTTTCCCCTTTTTGCGTCACCTTGTCGCGACATCTGCTGGCTGTTGTCGCTCTTGTGCAGCATCGACTGCAGTACCGCCTTGTCCAGGCCCAGCTTCAAACTGGCCTTGTCGAACATTTCCCTCTCGTAGCTGTTAGACGTGATCAGCCGATAGATCTTCACCGGCTTAGTCTGTCCGATTCGGTGGCATCTGGCCTGTGCCTGCAGATCGTTCTGCGGATTCCAGTCACTGTCGAAGATGATAACTGTGTCAGCGGCAGTCTTAACAAGAAAACACATTCAGCATCTGCGCTCTGCACTCGATGTTACCAAATTGATTCCCAATCCCCCTGCTCTTGTGCACAACAAAAATACGAAGCGATCATTGTTTTCTGGTCGAGAGAAGCGGTCAATGGCTGCTTGCCGCTCATTGCCACGGATGTTGCCGTCGATTCTTTCGAAAGGATAACTCTTGATGCTCAAGTACTCCTCCAACAAGCTGCAAATCAAATATGAATATTTTATAGTCTTATGTATACTTGAAATGTGCTTACTCAAGTACTCGGACCATTTGCGAAAAAATGAGCACTTTGTGTCCATCGGCGTGCAATTTGGGCAAAAGTTTGTCGATGAGCACCAGTTTGCCCGATGAGGAAATCAGTCCGAATGTCTGCAATTCGTCCTCCGCCTTTTCCGGATGAGACTGTTTCAGTTCGGCCAGAATTTGTTCCTCCGCTCCATTTATCAGGTACGGGTGGTTACAGCACTTGCGCAGCTGCATCATCGTGTTGATCAACGACGGGGTGGTGCCCTTCATCAGATGGGTGAAATTTCTCTCCAGAACGGCCCGGTAATACTTCTTCTGTATGTTCGACAGTTGCACCTGAACAACAAAACAATTCTGCACCAATTTCTCTCTCTCTCTCTCACCTCGATTATGGTCTCTTCCTTCGGCTGCAACTCCTTCTCCACGTCCTCCTTCAGTCTTCTTAGCATCATTGGCTTCAGTATCTCCTGCAGCTTTTGCACTTGGTCTTCCGTCTGACACTGTCCGAATTGCTGCAGAAACGCCTCCGAATTGGCAAACTGCTCCGGCTCAAGAAAGTTGAGCAGAGAGAACAGCTCCTGGATGTTGTTCTGCAGAGGAGTGCCGGTCAACAACACTCGATGCTCCATTTTGAGCGAGAGCAGTCCCGACTGCAACAACTTGCAATTCCTGTTCTTAATGCGATGCGCCTCGTCAATCACGCAAACGCGGAAATTGATCCGCTTCAGCACTTCAACCTCTTGCACCACAACTTAATGGTAATAAACTCGCCTTTTACTCACTGTTTTTGTACATACCTTCGTACGTGGTGATCATTGCGTCAAATTTGATCACATTTTTGCGCTTGTCCTTGTAGTAGAATTCGCAATTCTGGATAATCTGTCGACTGGGCGCTCCGCCGTGGTAAACAATGGCGTTGATGTCGGTCCAGTTCTCGAATTCGCGTTCCCAGTTGGACAGAGTCGAAAGAGGCACCTCAAAACAATCCCCGCATGCATTCAAAATCACCAGGATTTTTTGATTTGGTGCAACTCACCACAACTAGGAATGGACCGTGGATGCCCGTATCGTAGATTGATTGGAAGAAGGCGATTGTCTGGACTGTTTTTCCCAGCCCCATTTCGTCCGCTAGGATGCAGTTCCGGGCATTTGCCCATGTCCACAGGAGCCAATTCACGCCTTCGTGCTGGTACTCCCGTAACATGTTGTCGTTCTTGTACACCTTGTCCTTGGGCACAGCCACTTGGGCAAACTCGTTGGGACTAAGCCGCGACATTTCTTTTGCCTTGCAAGGATCGAATTTGGCTCTTTGTCGATACTCGGCCACTTTATTTTCGGGCACATTCTGGAGCAGCTCCCAAGTGCAGTCGTCGTAGGAAAGAGCTTTCCACTTCACGTACACGTAATGTTGCTGAGATGCATAAAAAATTGGCCTAATTCCGATGCGAAAATGCCAACCTGCTCGCCTTCGTCGTAGGTCTCGTCCAAAACGCGTGTGACCACGGTGAAGTCTTCGTTAAAATACTCCTGTTCGTCATCTTCGCCTGCCACTGTAGTTGTTTCGCCAAACTTTTGTTTGTATCTAAGTTTAACCACTTTTGCTTACACCATCCAGCTTATTGCAAAACCTGTTCAGTTTTCCGATCACCCTTTTGTCACCCATCTCGTCCAGCTCCTCGATCGTTTTCCACTCACAGTGCAAATACGAGAAGTTCTTGTACTTGACGTAGAGTTCCTCAACTTCAATCTCCTCCTCCTCGACATCGTTCTCTCTCTTTTCTGATTGCTGCTGCTCCTCGCCATTCTTCGATTCTCCATTCTCTTCCATGTTTTTCTCTTCTTTGTTCCCATTTTCCACCTCAGTAATTTTCTCTTCCCTTTCTGTTGCCTTCTCCGTGTCCAATTTTTCGACATCATCTTTTGTTTGTTCAACCGCATCCACTTCCCCTTCTTTTATTCCCTCATTGTCCTTTTCCTTTTGCTCATCTTCCTTTTCTTGCGGCTCTTTTTCCCCTTCTTTCTGCGATTCCTTTTCCTTCCTCACTCTTCTCTTGCCAAACCGCACCCCAAGTATCTTCTCCACAATGCGTTCCTCCACCGGCTCCACCGCCAGTGCCATTTCTTGTTGGGGTGCCAACTTTGCGCCCTCTTCGAAATCGTCCTCCTCGCTGTCCACCCCATACTTGGCCTTCTTGCCAGTCGGCTGTTTTCTGGTCGACCGTCTCTTCTCCATCAGCAAGTCCTCGTCCAGTTCATCAGCTGGGTCCATACTCACCTCTCTCTTCACACTCTTTCGCCTTTTTTTCTTACCGCCCACATAGTCATCGTCCTCATCCCTTCGGTTCCAGTCCAAACTTTGTCTACGCTTCTTGCTCCTCGACTTGCTTTTCGCTCCTGCGGAAGCGGACAGGGAATACGAGGCGAGTTGACTGCTGCTGGCTGCCTGTTCAGAGGTGTTGGCTGTTAGCGAATCATCCGCGAACATCGGCATTGGCGTGGTCTCTTTGGTGGACGAAGAGGCACCTGTACCCGGGCAAACCGAGTCGTCCGCGGTGGAATCCTTGAAATCGGATTATTCAAGTGCAATTCGTTGAATGATACCTCTTTGTCATCCAATTTGCTTAAAAATGCATCAGATGTGGAAACACTCAACGTTTCCGCATCCACCCCAAAAGGTGTTTTCTGGTCAGAGGTTGAATCGGCGACAGTCAAATTCTCCATTTCCACATCTGTTGGAATTTCCTGACCAGCCAATGTTTTGCTGCTTTCCGTCACTGGCATTTCGCACAACTGGTCCATTTCGCTGGTGGCCATATCCTCCAGCTTTACTTCTCTAAGGATGGACGATCGCTCTGAAACCAATGATCAATAACATGTACTGTGCACATATGCAATGTGTAAATACTAAATAGTCACTACCTTCTTCATCTTTCTTTTGGTGCTCCTGCTCTACTTGTTCCTCCACCATCTTTTCCTCCACTTCAACTGTGGACAGGGTCAATGGCTCGGCCTTTTCTGCGATTGGCACATTGATCGAGCATTCCGCTGTCAGGTAACAGTTTGGCGCAGCAAAATGCCTCGCGACAGATACCTCCACAAAAGATGGAGGCGTGCCAGCCAATGACACTTCCACCACGTCCGTTGCCCGTTGTTGGTGTTGTTGAGCCAGCTCCGCCTCGGCCACAATGTTCACTTGTTTGGGTTGTGGCGGATGGGAGGCTACCCTTTGCCGAAACGCCTTCATTTGTTCCTCCTGCTGCTGAAGCTCCCTCTGCTTCTGTTCGAACTGTATCATTTGTTGCGAAGGAAGAGGGGGCATTGTCCTGGCTGCCTGCTGTATTTGCTCCTCCTCCTCCAGTTCCCGTTGCTGCTGCATTTTTCGGCGCTTCTGTTCCTGAGCAATGTTCGGCGGCAAAGGTTCCGGGGGAATGGAGTCTTTGGCGGACAGGCTTTGTGCCGACGCATCGGATTGCACCGAGTAGGGCTGCATCGCAGTGGAAGTGACCACCGCTGTCGGAGGAATGTCCTGGCTATGGTACACGCTGATCAGTGTTCGCCCTGGCATTTCCGGCACAATGTTCACCTAAACGATCCCATCACTTTGCTTTCCAAATGTGTCCTTGACCGCTCACTTGAACTTGGTTAGACGCTGACATAACAGCCACCGATGGGGAGGCCAAGTGCTGCGCTGGATACGACTGCTGCTGTTGTTGCTGTGCAATTTGTGGTGGAACCTGCTGCTGCTGTTGTTGTGGTTGATGTTGCGGATGTGGAGGTACTGGTTGCTGCTGGTAGGCGCCCGTCACCCCGCTCGAAGGAGAGTGGAATGCTGCATTTGGCTGTGCCTGTGGTGCTTGTGGGTATTGGGCCGGTGCACCAGGAGCTGCGTATGAACTAGGCGGCAACTTTTGCTGGACGGGAATGGCTGCCGCCTGGTGTTGGGAAGACTGCGCTTGTTGCCCCCCGGGGTATGGCGGGTACTGGGCCATCATTCCGGTCGGTGGCTGCTGTTCGCCCCTCGAGGTCGGGATAGCGCCGGGCGGAATTCCCGCCTGAGCCGCTGCTGCGGCCGCGTGCTGTTGCAGATGCATCAGCTGGCTTTGCAGATAGCCCCGGTGTATTTGCAGCTTCTCGATGCGCATCCCCATCTCCGGCGTCTGCTGCCCCTGCGCCATTAGTGCGCCAAATTGCTGGTCGCACTCGAAAAGCTCCCGATAGATCTGCTGTTGCTGTGCCATGTACGCGTTCATGTACGCTGGCGGCTGATAGTAGGTCCCGCTGTTCGCAGCACTGGGAGCGGCGGCCATCATTTGTTGCTGATGTGCGTAGAAAGCTGAATTTTCAGAATGGAAAGTTAGGAGCGATCGTTGACGGCGCAACCTTGTCTTTGCATTGTCTGCTGCTGAGCATATTCTGCTGCGCCATGTGGATACGGATATACGCCTTGTGGTGGCATGCCCATGCCGGGCTTAAAACCGAATTCGTTCATCGCATTTCGTTCTCCCCTTCCAACTTACATATTGTCCGGACTGTTGCTGCTGCATTTGTTGTTGCGCGTACTGTTGCGGTTGCTGCTGTTGCCCATAATACTGCTGCGGGTATTGAGGTTGCTGCTGTGCCTGTTTGGTCTTCTGCTGTTGTGGCGGCGATATTTTCGTCTGGTGTTGTGGTGGTTGAGGATATCCCGGATATTGCTGCTGAGGTTTACAATTATTCCAGTCAAATTCCGGCATCGTTTATCGGTTACCTGTCCTGAATTCGAGTATATTGCCTGCTGTTGCTGTGCACTCTGATGCTGTTGCATTTGTGTCCCCATTGGGGGGTGTTGTGCCGCGTACTGCTGCTGCTGATTGCTCTGTTGATGTTGCGCCATCTGCTGCTGGAACTGTTGCTCTTTCTTTTGCTGCTCTTCTTGATGCTGATATTGCGATGGGTGCCATTTCTGCGCTCCCTTATCCTGCTGCTGGGGCGGAGAAGCTATCATTGCGGTACTCATCTGCTGTGAGGGCCCTGGCTGGTTCTTGTAGTAGTAACCGCCCATTTGTTGGAAGTGCGGTGGCAAATGCTGCTGCTGGCCCATGTTCGGAGGAATCATTCCCACTGAAATCCATAGCTTGACGCCATTCTTTTCCCTTTTTATACCTCCGTGTTCGGGATTTGCGCCTTCTGCTGTTATGGCACTTACCTTCTTGCTTTTTTTGCTTTTACTCTTCGCTGGTGCTTGTTGCTGTACGGGCTGTGGCGGTTTGCCCATATTCGGTGGTGGCATTCCGTAACCGTGAGGGAAATGGCCATGCGTTGCCATTTGATGCTGCGCCATTTGAATATGTGGGGGAACAACAGCACCGGGAGGGGGAACGAATCCAGGTGGATAACCCTGCACAACAAATACAATTTGGCCCACACTTGCCCCTCATTTTGCTACCTGAGAGGCCGTTCTGCTGTATTCTGTGGCAGCAGCGTTGGAGGGGTACTGCTGCTGCTGTTGTGGGTTCGTCCCAGGTATCATATTGGCGAACCGATTGTTCTGGTTCAGGGCACTCGCGCCCGGTTGTTGTCCCCCCTCGAACATGTAGGAGCTGCCTCCGCTGTTGGACCCTGCGTTGTTGCTATTGCCGCCAGCCAACAGGTTGTAGTCCATGGTGGATATTTGCGGGATGTAATTGTCAAAGTCATCGTCCATACTTATTCGAATTTTAATAGACAACGCTGAAACGGGAAAAGAAATAAGAAATTGTCAAAATTAAACTCGCAGGTGCCTTCAAAGGTGAGGCACTAAAGATAAAGATAAAATAAAGGCTATGCTAAAGTTCGGTATTGCTGAAATGGAGTGGCCGTTAATTTTCCTTCAAAATGTGCATTCTGCATTCCATCATCATTCACATGGAAACGGCGGCCGTCTTGACGCGTAAAACTTTGCCCCATTTGGTCTGCTGAGGGACTCCTTTTTTTCTTTGCGAGGGAAAATATATTAAAAGTTGAAACCATCCATTCCCATTTCCCAACTACCATCGGCGACCATTGGCGCCATTTGGTGGGACACAAACAGCGAAACGATTCCTTCCTCTTCGCTCTCAAGATTGCTTTTAGTGCGACGCGAAACAGACGATGGCGAGGAACAGCAACAACAAACGGGGCAGAGAAAGCCTTCAAATTGACGCACCAAATGAATAGAAAAATCGATTTTGTTGTTCGCAGGGAAGTGAACGAGAGCACCGCAGTGGCGGACGGGGGGGGGGAGACCAAGAGAAGAGACGCGGCTAAATTATACCTAGCAAGCGAGGGTGAGCATAACAACAGGGACAGGGAGCCAAGGGCAGACGCAGGACGAAATGCAAAAGGGAAAAGAGGCTTGTTGTGAAAAAGTGAGTGGAAGTTTGGTAGTTTGGTTTACAGTTTACACTTTACATAATACATAAACATAAACGTTAATTGTTAATTCGCTAGGTTGAAAAAGCTACCTATACCAAGTTTGCATCAATATTTGGTATGTCATAAGTCATAAGGTCATAACTTTGTTCAGAATGGTCAGATGGCCTAATTTTGGTAACATTCGATTCAGCTCGTCGAGATTTTTGGTAGCGAATTAATCCACTCGCATACATAAAATAACGATCCTTTTAAAAACAAAACCTAGTTTCGCTCGGTTTGGGTTTGACAAGTTTATCTAATTTTTCTAATTTATAAGTTATAACTTGTAACTTCACCTACATACTTATATTAAGTATGTACTTGGCAGTCATTTTTTTCCCGCAAATATATATTTTTTCCCGCAAAATGTATTTAAGCTTAAGCTTATATCTAAGCTTAATATTTTGCGGGAAAAAAATATATATTTGCGAGAAAAAATATTATCTCTTATGTGCTTAAGAAGAAAAAATTACATTGGAAAACGTCTAAATTCGACTTTTTCACTTGTAAAAGTGGTAATTTAAGATTTAGAATTTAGAGCTAGCTAAATATAAATACAATTCGTCTTCAACAGGTTTTGGCAAAGCGGCATCTGTTCTACTGACACAGTAAAAGTAAGGCAGTAACTGTAAGGCTTTTGGGATGTAAGTTTTGTAATTCTGGTGGAGCTAGCAGCAAGTGGAATTGAAAATGTGAAAATAAAACAAAAAGCAAGCGCTAGATTATATCATATTTATATTTATATTTATCATATGCAACGTTCAAATAAAATATGTAATTCCACGCCTTTTTACGAATTGATCAATGAAAATATATCCGTTGTTCTGTTGCGCAAAGCAAACAGCAATATTTGCAAGTTGGTTTTCACCCTCTTCCAGTGCTCCCTCACCACTTTCTTCACATTCTCGCGTCTTTCGCCCTTCTCCAGCACGTTCATCAAATTGAGGAGGTGCACCTTATCCTGAATCTGCAACAAAGGCGAATGTCCAAATGTTCAGTGAGTACACTCAGTTGGAAGTAGTTGAAGTGGTTGTACACGTAGGTGCTCAAATCCGCGTTCTGCCTTATTTGTTTGATCATTTTTCGCAGCCATTTCGGGGTGCACCCGCCTAGCGGGCACTTTTTGTGGACTCCCTCACCGATAGTGCAAACAGCACAAGGCATTATTCTGGCTTTGTACCTGCGCCGACCAATAAAATGACCGTTAACTTTGCTTTTTGCACCATTGTTTTCTTCCGTGATGCCTGTAGAGCACTCTGTCCTCTCTGTTCGGGTTGCACTTGGTTCTGGAATTTGCGAGAAATTTTGGCGGGAGTTGGGGCACAATGTCGTTGCCGTGCACAACCCGATGGCTTAAGTGCGGACTATTATATAATTATTTTATTACCCTTTTGGCATAAATTCCATTCACCTTTCCGGAATTTCGTTGTCGAAATGTCTCGCGAATTCTGGACAACCAACCATTGGCTGTCCGAAACTGTAGTGGCGGATTTTCGCCATTTTTATCTTTTCCTGAAATTTGAGTGCGACCAGAGCGGCCAATGCGCCGCCCAGAGAGTGGCCAGTGAATGCGAACAATGTTTCGGGCGAATCCTTGTCCACGTGTTGCTGTTCCAGTTGTGCAACTATTTGCGCCGAGATGGACTCTTCCCCCGCCGTGTTGTTCCATTTGCAGGTCAATGCTCGCTGGAAATATGCATTCACATAGCCCTTGTTCGGATGACTCGCATCGAGAGGCACACACCGATTCCGCTGCACAGTCTCCACGACAAATTGTTCAAAAGTCGTAGTTCCTTCGGAAAACATTTCTTCCCACTACCCCTCACAAAATACCCTTGAACGCGACCACGACCAGTCGTTGTCGTGCCGAACTGGCAATCAAGAAGGAGCACCCGTTCCCATAATTGTCGCACTTCTGCGTTTTGGCCACTTCAATTTGCCAGTCTGCCCCCACCCCGAATGTCTCTCTACAAGTTGGCATTTTGCCGCTGTAACCATTCAACCACGCATACCCTCTCACACATTTTTCCACGTTCTCGCGGTAGTCCGGAGATTTGGCACTGTCCCTGTTCGACGATGAATAGGCACAGTACGAGAACGCGAACATCTGCATAGCAAATTGTTCGTCATACTCGCTAGCGCCAATTTGCATTTGCACACAAAACACCACCAGCCAAAACGGGAATAACATTTTGCGAATATTAACTTAGTAATATGTATTACGTTGAACAAAGGTATTCGGTTATTCGAGGCTATTGCCTTTTATTGATCAAACCATAATGCGCATTGTGAGATGGGCAATGATGAGAATGTTCATCACAAAAGCAAAACAGTCAACAACCCCACATACCCATGTGGGCTAAGATTTTATTTTTTATTTTATTTTTACCACTGCTGCACAGGGTCTTCCCAAATAAATTCATTCCTTGCTTCGTGCTTCCCTTTGCCTCCCGCATTCTGGGATGCTGGGTTGCTCTTCCCCTTCCCTGCTGGTGCTTTTGTTTTTCGCTCTCCTTACCCAAGGGAGTCGTCTATTGGGTAGGAGGCCCTTTCAGCAGACGCACGAGTTTTACCGTTTCTTAAGATTTTTGGAAAAACGGTCCCCAGATCAAATTCACGTCGAAGTTCGACGAGAACAACGTGCGCGAAAAGGTTCTCCAGTTGGAAAGCGACACTCCTTTGGCGGAGAGTCCGTTTGCACAGGTTGAACGCAAAAACAAAGTAATTGATCGCAAGAATAAAATCAGATTTACTCGGCCAAAAAGGATGAAAATGGCGTTCGAAGAGCTGTCAAGGTGTACAAAGACCGAACAGCACTGGGCGAAATGATGTTCCAAAATGGAGTGGAAGTGATCAGGAGGCTGTGTAGAGTGCCAAAGGAGCGAAGAGGGCACCTGATTCGGATTCTGGATTTGTGAGTGGGGATAAATACCTACATAAATGTGTCGCTTCTTCATTCAGAGGGGAAATTTTACAATTTGGAGATGCGGAGGCTAGAATGAGGGGGAATCGACTGATCGTGATGGAATTGGGCGAGAGAACACTTTGGAAGAAAATGGCTGACAAAGCGTTTGCAAAAAAACGGTTGCGGGAGAATAGCGAAGAATTCCAGCAACTAGTCGTGGACATTTTGCGGCCGTTGCGCGAATTCCACCAAGGCACAACTTCCCGCAAACTCGATATTTTCGCCGCATTTCAGTGGGCGTTCATCTGGACTTCAAGCCGCATAACCTGATCCTCGTCGCGAAAACGCTCAAATTGATCGACTTTGACGGGGCGCTGCTGATCCCGGAGGGAGTGGGCGAGGGGGACAGGGCCAACTTCGCGGGCCAATCCCCCATCGGCATTTCCTCGGCCATCTACAATTGTCCGGAGTACTACCAAGATGGGGACCAACTGGGCAAAGAGGTGGTGTCCCCACCCGGATGATGGAGTCCAAATGCTTCAGCTTTCGACGAAAGCGGACATTTGGGCGTATGGCATCACACTGCTGGAACTCATCTTTCTCCAGCGAAACAGCGTCAAAGCGGATCCAAATGTCCGCCTCGCTTTTGAGTGTTGCACTTTCCTTTCGTCACAGGAAGAATTCGTTCCCGACGACACAATGCTCAAGGTGGGCGACATCTATCGTGGATTCTTCCTCGACGTCAACGTGGTGGACTCCTACGCGGTGAAGGGACCACCGGTGGACTTTCGCAGCAAACACCGAATCAGCCCTTTGCTGGTCGAAAACGCAAGTGCCCTGACGCACATCCTGACTGTCTGGAGGGAATTCCCGCTGATCGCGTTGCTGATCACGGTAAACGGCAGGCAACCGACTCTCACAGGTCCCGTCCAAAGAACACATTGCAAATCGAACCGACGCAGCGGATGAGTGCCAACGGTATTCTGGCTCTGCTGAGGGGGGAGTGCCGTCCAATCGAGCTGGAAGAGGTCGAGGACGGAGGCTACCCGATATTCAATGGAATGACCACGGTGGAGTTGGCCGGTGCGCTCGAGTTGCAAATGAAGACTGCGCACAGGAGTGAGAAGTTGCGAACGATGGCCGGTCTGTTGGGCGAGGCCACAGCCAAAAGGAGAGAGTTGGTGAAAAGGCTTAAGGAGAAGGAACTGTGCGACACAAAAACCACAACCTTCGTGTTGGAGTGACCACTCTGCTCATTCGCCAAAATTGGTTTATCTACTGTTGGTTATCACATTGGTCAAACATCTTCGGACAAATCAATCACGAATTTTGCCTCTTTTGTTTCTGAAATGGGCCAGCTATCTTCTTCATTTTCCTTGCCTCCTCAATCCCCGTTACCCAGCAAAATCTCCTCCTTTTTAGTGGCGGCCTCTCTGATTCTCTTTTGCTCCTCCGCCATTTCTTCCCATTTGTTGGCGTTGTACCTGCGGTAGGGACAAAAAAGTGTGCGGCCATCCCGTCAATCCCACTTCGAGCGTTCCCGCAACTTCTCCGCCTCCGGGATCACGTCCGCCAGCACTTCGTAGCAGGGAATGCAAATGCCGCGCATGAACCCCACCTGTGGCCAGGGAAGGGAATGTGACTGAGTTGGGGTGGTGGTGGAGACACCTGCATCTGGGGCAATTCGTGCGCCTTGTTTCGGTCCATCATCGGTATCGGTTCGCGTCCGTTGATTCGCTCCGCATCTCCCTGCCCAACCGATTCATTCATTCATTCATTATTCCCGACCCCTCCGGGCCATTTGGACACCTGTTCGTAGAACTCTTCGAAGATCACCTTCACGGTCTCAGTCTGCACCTGCCACGGTTTGGCGGTGGCAATCAGGTCGCAGGCGGTCATCAGGATGGCTTGTACCAGTGTTCTGAACGAATGAGGGCGGACGAATGGCTTTGCTCTCCAAATTCATGTTTGTGCCTGTGTTTGTTCTCCTCCCAGCTGAAGATGCCCTCTTTGACGATGGCACTCAGCTGCGCCTTGTTCGGGAAGAACAGCGCCAGATCGGTTGCCAGGATGCAATGGCGGATGCTGCTCAGCACTCGCTTGTACTCCGCCGAGTTGAGGGACTTGAGCACGTTATGCCCGTCCTGCGCAAAGATTCGGCACAATTAGCGTTCATTTCGATCGCAGTATACCCCTCCACACCCAGAGACCCGCACAATCAGTTACATATTTTTCTCTTTGGTGGTATTAAAAACGACTACTTGTTGGAGGATGGTGACCGTCTGGTTGCTGAAACGGCAAATTTGGTCATCACTGGCACTGGCGAATGGCTCACAAGTGGTGGTGTTCCATCACCGAGGTGGAGTAGATGGAGGCCAGTGGAGTGCTCATCGTCTTCATGTACGCGTTGTTCTTGCCCCGGTGGTCCAAGTCGTGGCAGATGGACGCCATGTACAGGGCAACGGCCTCCAAGGGAAGGGGACCTTTGCTTGTTGGTTGTTTGGCTGATTGCCTCCATCGGCTGGAAAATGTTGGTCTGGCGCAAAAACACGAACATCGCGTGCGCCACAGTCCACCCGTGGGTCCAGTTGTGGTAAGGGACTTTGCGGTAGTTCTTGCGCACAGTCAGAATGAAGCGAACCAAATCGTCCGGATCGTAGGTCCTTTGGGAGAAAGAGCACAGATTTGAATTGAAAGAGTGTTTGTGTTTACTCACAGCACTCCGTCGAATAGTGTTTTAAACTGGAAATGAGACAAAATGCTAATTCTGTCCAATTGGGCAATTCCTTCGGTACCATGTAGACTGCATACAGCGGTTTTTCCAACTCCGACAGCCTGTTTCCGTTGAACTCGAATCTTGAAGCGACAAAAAGATACAGACAAAGCCCATTGTAGGTGCACTAACAGGTCCAGTTCCGGTATCTTTTCGCGCACTTTCACCTTCTTCAGCTTGTTCACCTCGTCCCTGTTGCAAACGCTGTGATAGGCGAGCACTTCCAGTGCAACGCGGTATTTCTGCAAATGTCGCACAATCAGACGGTACAGACCCCAGATGACGTTGCCTGTTCTGAGCGCTTGATCTTCTCGTACAGTTTGGCGTGGTGCAGTGCCAACCCGCAGTAGATGGCGAACGTCTCGAATGCCTCCTCGTCGATTTGGGTGAACACCCCGTTTCGCTTGTTGACCTGGTCAAAGTGTAACTCGGTTACCAGCTATTTTAAGTTCATCCTCCTTAGCATGCATACCATTTGCACGACTCCGATCACACTGAAACAAAACCATTATTTAACCGGGGTTAGGATTAATTGTGTGCCTTCCGCGAATGAAGATCGGCATGCAAAGGATGGACTGGGTGTGGTAGCCGGTCAGCGAGTCGATCTCCCGGTTGAAGCGCTCATCCTCGTACGCATTCTGGATGTTCAGACTCTCGCCCGTCAGCGCCACATGGCCGGCAATTCCCTTGCCGATTGGGAATCTGAACTGGGAGAGAAATGCACCGGAAAAACAGGCGGTCTCAATCCATTTGAGGTCCCATCTTTGCCATGCCTTCTAATTGATGTTCCCCATTCGCCCACCGTATCTCCTTTTGGCCGTCCTGGTTTTGCTGCACATTCGGCCCAATTGGCGGACTGGTCTCCCCGTCGCCGTTGACGGCGTAGTCCTGTTCCGGGGTCACTTGCGTCTCTATCGGCTGGCTGATGTCGAATATGCGCGCGTAGATCTCCTGCGGTAAGTGACAGATTCGCATCAAACCAAAGAATTTCATATCCACATTTCATTTTGAGTTAACACGCTTAAACTAGGCCAGAAAACAAAAAAAAAGCTCAAGGGCCAGCCTGCGACTTGTTGTCCACCAGGAACAGTGACGCACGGTCTGCGTCCACGAGCGTTTGCGCAAAGTTCATCACTTTCAGGATCACGGTGTCCATTGTGATTATGTCCTGGAAGATGGACCTGCAACGAATCGGGGGTGTGCCTGACGGTGTGCGAAATCCCCGCTCACTTCACGACGTCCAGCAGGAAGGAGTTGAGCCGGCGCTGTCTGTTCACGTACTCCATGTCTTCGGGCGACGGCGAAATCATCGGCGTGGGCTGCATGCACTGTTTTGCACTGGACTGCTGGAATCCATTCGGTCAGGACAAACAATCAGCCATTGGGTTGGTTACGCGGGCGAAGTGCACGGTCACCCCTCCCCAGGTCGACATCACTTGCAGGAACTGCGCGTCACGGTCGTTCACCACCGAGTAGAAGTGCACTTCGCCTGAACACAACGGAGTTGCCCAACCAGAAAAGACTTGCCTATCAGCGTGTCGTCGCAGTCGATCAGTTTGAGCACGTGCACCTGAAGGAGACATCGCTGTCCACGCACAACCATCCGATGTCCCCAGTACCGGCGGTTTGCGCTGTCTGCGCACTTTGCGCAACTTGATGGTTCCCTCGTCGTCGTCCGATCGGAGCACGGACAGCCAGCCACCGATGGTGTTCCCGGACATGGCGTTGTTCACGATCCCGCCGCCCATCAGCTGGTCCCCGATCACACTGCCAGAATTGGACGCCGAGCCCACCGAGTTCACCGAAATCGCCGTTTCATCGTCGTGCTTCAACAAATTGTGCGAATTGCGTCCAGGTTTCCACCATTTTCACATCGGCAGCTGCCGGAACGAGCAACTCGAACTGCTCCACTTGAGCGATTTGGGCGCACGTCAGAGCCACCTTTAAATTGTTCTTATTTTGTCTCCCAGTTTCTCTCAGCCACCTCGTAGAGCAGCCGATTGCGATTGGACGAGTGGTCGGCTAGCATCTGGCGGAAGTTCTTTCGACCAGCCGGTGTCTGCAATTGGCCCATTGACCTTCGCTTTCTGTCCAGATTTCGCTCACCGCGAACCCAGAGAGCAGTTGTCGACGCGAGTCGCGGCGCAGTTTGTTGTTGCGCTTGAGAGACCACCGACGGAACTGACCGCAGCAGCAGATCGGTTAACATAACCCCAAAAGAGTTCACCGTCTCCTCCGATATCTGGGGGCCGGTCACAAACGATTCCAGAAAGCCTGGATGCGTCAGCAGGTAGTCGAGAACCACGTCCGCATTCCTGGAATGGAGGTAGGACACACAGTTGGCAGACAGGGCCTACAGTTCGTTGTGCTGAGCCTTGTACTGGGACGCGGACAAGGTTTGCACGGGAGAGGACATCCTCGTCGGTCGCGAGCGGGAGATTGGGCACCCAATTTTTGCTGTTTCACACTGACTGTTTTGCCTGCAAAGTCTGCGCACAACAAATATAGACGACTTTTGGGAGATGGTGTGTTTGCGGTGGAAAGTGAGGGAAGCCACCCAAGGGTTTGGGAACGAAACGGTTTCCCTTTGAAAAATTGGCAGGAGACCTGATGAATGGCTGGATGGCTCTGTTGCGTATGGGAAAAGGAAGTAGAATTCGGAAGAATGGGCCCAATTAGTAACTGTTTCGTTCATTTTGATAAATCTCGATGCACTTATTCTCTGATTTGGGCACACTTAGGACTTAGGAGAGGCAAATACTATCCGCAGAGATACCTAGAGTGTCTGCCGTTGAATCCAATTCGGGCATTTCTGTCAACAACTTTTGCCAAGGACTGGGGAGAGAGTGGATGGATGGGCTGTGATTGACGGAGCTGCGCTAGTGGGCTCTGGCAGTGGGGAATATGCCGCCATCTCCCAAATCCCCAGTCCGGGGGCTGGATGTGGAGTCAGACTGGGGACTGGGAACTGACTCTGTGACGGCACCGGCATCCATTAGCGAGAGAGAATATTCATCCACCATTCCCTCTCCCAAAACACGCCTCCGACACTGGAAAGACGAAATTTGCCAGTCAGACAAATTCGCTTGATGCGGATAATCCGGATATCCGTGAGTCCCCCACACCTCCTCCCCTTTTGCCGCCGCGGAGAGTCCCTAAAGCTACTTTGGACGAGAAATGGAATGGAATGATTGAAATCCCCAAATCGGCCGAACACATCCCTTCCCTGCCCTCCTCCTGTGCTAATCCTGTATCCCCTTGGCTGATCCCAGAATGCATTTGCCAAATTAGTCTGTCTTTTTGTAGCCCAGACGCACAAAGTGCGTCTGGGAACAGCAAATGGGCTCCACATGAGCAACACATGGACGGGAGGGGAGCTGGGACTAAAGTCTCCGCGTGTGCCTCCGAACACCGTGTGTTCTTTAATTCTTCAATTCTTCACCTACCGCCTTCGTGGACGTGCGAGAGTTCAGCTGGATGCGATGCCGTTCATTGTTTCGTTGCAATGGATTTTCAGTTCGTTGTCGCTCACAATCCCTGAGTTACATGTGCATGTGTAAGTTTGGTTGTGAATGCGCACCAAATGGCGGCCTTTTCCCCACCGAATAATGGCTCTTCCCTTTTTGATAAATTTTCGCTCTCATCAATTTGCCTCTTCTCCCCCGATTCTTCTTCCCTGCGTGTTGTCCGGACAACCGTGTCGCCACTTCGGTTGCTAAATTGGGATGCATTGAGACTGAGACTCGAGAGATGGCACTCACTCCGCCGAGAAGAGGGCACAGCCACGAGTGAATGAATGAATGAAGGAAGGGATGGCGACAGAAACGATGAGTCGAGTTGTCGTTGGCAACATTTTCCAAATCCCAAAAAGCGTCAATGGCATTCTCAAAATGCACAAAAATTTGTCGCAATCTTAAGTATTTTGGCAATGTCTGACATTTCGAGGTGATTCTTAGTCCGAGAAATGAAAAGAATTTTGATCCGATTTTATTATTTAACAGAAACGCCTAGGTATTTTGATATTTTTTGGCTATAATGACTCAACACCAGCCCAAATCCCAAAGAAAAAAGAGGGGATCGTAATCATAACATGGATGACAACTGACAAGTAAAACACTCTGAATCATAAACGATTTTAATGCAAACTCCTTTTCACGATCATACATGTGTAACTAATCATTTCAATTGTTGTGCTTAAAAGAAAATTTGAAAGAGCATCAGTGAAGTTAGCGAAAGAGAAATAGGGGAGGGGGAGTGGGGAACGAGAACGGAGAGGTGTCGATTGTCCAGAAAGATCAGGTTAAACGGTTAGCATAGGTATATTTACTGATATTTTGGAAGAAGCTTTGAGGGCATTTTGTTAGTTGTAAAACAGACATCGAGAGTATGGCATTGGGTTTTGGGTGAAGAGCGCAGTTAGACTCGTTCAGTTTCAGTTTGGTGCCTATCTGGTGCCCTCCATTCACAAGACTGTTCACATATTTCCGCCGGCCATTTGCCGCTTTTTCACTCTCCGCCGATGCGAGTCGAACTTGTTGCGCTCCACCGCGAATTCCGGGTCCCACATCTGCACGTACGCCTCAGGAGTGCAATGGACCTGGGGAGGGGATAGGTAAGTTCCCCAATTTGAGACTCAAATATGCGCAACGGCTTTTTTGTGCGTTCTTTGGCATTTTGTCTCCCGTTCCTGATCCCCTTCTCACCGTTAGCTGGCGCTCCTTGAAGAAGTGGCGGTAGCCCCTGTCGAGCAGGTAGATCTCCTTATAGTCCACGTACGGGTAGCGGGTCTCGTTTTTGATCCGATCCTGTTTCCGAAGTTCGCGGGCCCTTCAAAAACCCATTTGCCAAAAACCAATAAAACAAAAACTCACATTTTGGGCCCTCTTTTCTGCGAGAATTCACAGTAGAAGATGGGAATCCGGGCGTTGATCTCGTCGAAGGCCTGGCCGTCTTCTGGGTAGAATATGGCCTCCAGCTCTTGCTCTTTGTTCACATTTACGGAATACTGCAAGGTCGGGATGCCTTTGAAAAACATCCCCAACACTGGGAAGTACCTTGATGTGGCCTCCGCTGAATTCGTAGGGGTAGCGGCAGTCGATTAGGATGAATCGTTTGGTGAACTGCTCTTCGGTCAGCGACCCCAGCAGCTGGGCCAGAGTGTCCGCGTCGATGCTGCGGAATGCCCGGTCGGGGACTTGGGGACGCTCGACGGTGATCAGCGAGTAGTGCTGCAATCGCAACTCTTGAATGGGGCTACCCCGGCGTTGGCTTCACTTCGAACGCGTCCGGGGATCCCCAACTCTTGTCCCGGGAGCACTCCAACGCGGAGCTGGAGTGCACTCGGTGGATTGAGCGGGCACAACCGGGAATGCCTTTGCCCGGGGCCGGAGACACGAAGCAGCAGGAGTTGTGGAGGGAGGGGTCGTTGCTCGCATCCGGGTTGGGCAAGCGGTTGCTGGAGTTGACCGAGCAGGAGGGGGACTGGAACAGCAGGGTGCCGCTGCTGTCCTGGGAGAGGGACTCGGAGAACGGGGGCCGGTTTTCCGGCTGTGAGAAGTGCCGTTGGAGCTGGCGACGAGATGGCGGTGTGTCCCACTCGATCGACTCCACTTGGCTGTTGCGCTGAAACTGATCACTGTGAATTGGCCGTTTCGCTTTGGCACTTGCCTGCGCTGCGCACATGAAGCTGAAGTCGGTGGGCGACCGTTGCTGGTCGTCCCGGGCCACTTCCTGGCGCATTCGCTTCTTCCGGGGACTCCGGTGGTCGCGCTGCTGCAAGTGCCGGAAGACGCCGATCCCGTCGACCGCGTTCTCTTCGAAGTGGTCGTAGTTCTCCTTGTTGTGCTGCTCCTCCTCGTCGCTGATGTGCACCCCGTCGATGCCGTCCGCGATCAGCGCTCCCTGCGAGTAGGCGGCACAGCCCACCGAAATGCCAGAATCCCTCGAGTCCGGGTCCTCCGCCGCTCCTCTGTTGTTGCAAGGCTCCATCTCAGCTGCAAACATGGAAAGGGTGGACGAGATCATTGTGACTAAACTGATTGCGATTTCCACTCTTATAGGGGTGTTAATCCGATATCTCCAAAGCACTCTTTTTCCGGTACAAAAAGGCAAATTCACTCGGCTTGTTTTGGGAATGAGAAATTGCATTCAAAATATGCCTAGATGTGGATAGAGTTGATCCGGGAGAGATCAAAATGAACCGGTGGATTAGAAGTGGGGGCGAGAAAATATTGGTGAAGGGAAAAATGGGGAAGAAAGTAATACTAATAATAATACTAATACGTACGTGAGCGTGGAATGGAGAACGTCAAAAGTGGAAAGTACGGAAAACGCGAAATCGGGGATATCATTGTAAATAAAAAGTAAAAACTTATACTTAATAACTAATAAGTAGAGATCGGAGCCGTACCGTAATACGGCCGTAAAAAGCCGTAACGGCATGCCGTAATGGAGCCGTAATACGGCCGTAAAAC
>VAHH01000316.1:0-37177 GCA_013357305.1 Radopholus similis
TTCTCCATAGTTGATTTGCCCTATTTTGTTAATTCTCGCAGTTGATTTGCTTCAATTTTGCGAATTCAGAATTGGGCGTGACGCTTACTCGTGAGCGTCACTCGTGAGTGATTGGCTATGTGTCACAAGTATACACAAAAAAAAGTGAGTGAGGAGTAAGAAATAGAGAAAAGGAATAGCGTGCGAGCGTGACAGCACTCACGAAGTATACACAAGGCCTTAAGAGTTAGTGAAACCCTGAAGATTTGTTGCTATACCTAGTAATTATATTACAATTATTATTTTAAAATGTAACACTCAAAAATATTGATTGTTATATATTTCAAAACAAAATTATTTGATCGATTCCAGCAGCAGATTTGCATTCACTATTTACAATTTTCATGTGTGACACACATACATATTTATTATTGTTGTTTATCCAATGCAAAATAGTACAGGATGGAAAAGCAAGAAGAAGAAAATGATGATGGAGACGACATGAGTGGTTGAATGGTGGTGGCATGGATAGACAGCAGGAGGAAGGAACAGAGAAGACTTGGGACTGGGAGGAGAGGTGGTGTGGGGAGAAATGATGGTGGTATTTGGGGAGAGAGAGGGAGGGAAAGGAACAGGGGAGAGTGGTTGTTGGTAAAAGCGCAATGTGATCGTGGATCGAGTTTTTGTTGTTGTGGGAATCGATCGGTAATCCGACTGCATTTTGGTTTTTAACTTCATTTCCACACTTCCATTAATCGGTGGTCTCTACACGGCCGCAGCATCAACAGCTGCTCATGGCGCCGTACACGCAGCGAAGTCGGAGCTGGTCGCCACCTGCTGCTGCGGTGCTGTACTGCCCACACTGCCTGGGCCACCACCGCCAGAGGCTGTTCCCGACTTTTTGCGCGACAGTGCTGCAGCGGCCGCTGCCGCTCCAGCGCCATTGGCGCCAGACACTGCTGCTCCGCCGCCATTGCCTCCCCCACTTCCAGGCTGTTTCAGCGATGCATTGCTGCTCTTCCGGCTCCCGGATGTCGCCTGCTTGTCCTTGTTCCCGCCCAACTAGACACATTCAAATAAGGATTTGCAAATTCTTCCATCGCTTTACGCACATCTTTCTCTTCGCTGGATCCCTCTTTCGGCGCAGCGCCAGTCGTGTTCGCGCCGGCGCCTGGTCCCTTTGGCATCAGTTTTTCGCCGAGATGCGGCGCAATGCTCAGCTCCAGGTCCGTGAAGTCGAACAGTGCGGGCAGCGGGCCGCCCGTGGAGGGCATTTTACACGTGGGCGAGCGCAATTCGTCGAAGAACTCGTGGGCCAGCGCTTCGAACGGAGTGGGACGTCCGCTCGGCGTGTAGCGCAGCAGCTGCGATACCAGATCGATCGCGTCTTGCGGAGTGCGTGCGCGGAACACCTTAATGAATTCCGGTGAAAGTACAGCACAACAAAAGGACATACTCGAGACCACGGGTGCGGACGAATCATCGGGAAACGGAATTCCGTGTAGTTCGGGTTCATCTGTTGGATCTCTTCGCGCGACGGAGTGCCCAACACCTTGATGATCTCGACCAGCTGGTCGACCCCTGAACAAGTTAGGAGTGTCAATTGCAACTTGTCCTGCGATTGTAACCTGAATCTCCCGGGAAAAAGGGCTGACCAAGCAACAGCTCCGCGAGCACTTAAACACATAGACCGCATTTGAACCTGCTGTTAAAGCGCTCATTTCATTTACCTGTACCCGCTGACCAGACATCTGAATTTGAATATAATTATAGTCAATATAAGTGCCTTTATATGCAATTCAAACCTATTTTGGTGGTGTAATCAGTTGCGCCGAAGATCAGTTCTGGAGCCCGATAATATCTTGAAGCAAACAGTTAATTTCGCATCCCTACACGTTTGCACTAACCGTGAACATATGTACGCTACATTCGGCTCTCCCGGAATAAGCGTTTTTGCTGAGCCGAAATCGCAAAGCTAAATGAATTATTGATTTCTGGCGACCACTTGCGTGTTGTACCTTCAGTATTGACGTTTGAGGATTGAGCAATAAATTTTGGGGCTTGATATCGCGATGGCAAATGCCAATGCTGTGAATGTAGCTGAAGTGGGATTGAATGGATTAGAGTCTGCCAGATGAGATAAAATGCTCACCCGAGTGCCCGAAAGAGTTGATACATGTAGATCTATCGCGTAAGGGGTGAATGCTCAGTAAGCATGACATTTGTGCATAGAGTCCCCAACCTTTATGTACAGAATCGGAATTATTTGGCGCTGCTTCGCATAGTGGCGTGCGACTGAAACACTTTTTGGGTGAGCGGATCAGACAAATAGATTGGCAACCTCTGTAGACAGTATCCGGCACATACTCAAGGATCAGGTTCAGATACACTTCGTCTTTCTTGTCGCCGCCGGAATAGAAGAAGTACTTCAACTTCACGACATTGCGATGGTCCAATTTGCGCATTATTTGAAGCTCTCGATTCTAGAGAGAAGCCATTTTTCAGTCATCAAAAGACTGGCTAAACCTTGAAACGTTTGTCCTGCAACACTTTTTTGATCGCCACATCCTCGCTGTTGTGAACGAGTTTGGCCAAGTAGACCACTCCGAACGACCCATTTCCGATCACTTTGGACTCCGAGTAGAGAAGGTCGATGTTTCGCTCGGTTCCCGAGGTTGGGCTATACAAGAATATTATTCCATGAAGGGTAAGTCCAAAATCAACCTGGCCGCCCGTACAGTTTGTTCCGCCTAAAATTTGCATATTCAAAGAATGAAATTGCGAATTTAGTCAAACCTGTGCACGTTTTGCGCTCATTGACTGTTTTGATGAGTGCCAGCAAAATCAAAAGACGGGCAACAAAATGATATAGACAAAATGCTTTTGGTTTGCGAGAGTTGAGGTTTCAATTTCAACGGCTGTCTGCTCAATTTTCAGAAGTGGACGCCGAGCATTTGTAAGCCCAAATTGAGGTTTCACACACCACACAATCTAAAATCTAAAGGCGGTTTGATGGTGAGAAAGTAACTTATTGATTGAATGCAATAGTGAAAAAAATCGGGCGGAGAAAGGAGACGACAAGAAACTAAACATATGGGAGGAAAGGGACAGCGAAAAAGCGAGAGTCGGTCTCGAGTGTGTCTATTCCCGTATTCTAGCCTGGCTATCATCAGTTATTGGATCACATCATTCGAATCGATTATTCCTAAGATTTTTCAGAAAATTAAGCCCAAAAATGTCGCACGAATCAATGAAAAGGTTTTAGCAGCGCAAAGTCATTGTGGACTCCTCTCTCGGCCACCAGCAGACCAAGCGGCGAAAGTATTTGTCCGTCTGGGCAGCCGACGGCCACCGCAGAGCTCTTCATTAATTAATCGTAACATCATCATTGGCGAATATAATCCGTTGCCACTTCTCGCCGCCGCTGTCCGCTAAGTCGTCGCAACTACTACATAAAGGCGCTCTCACTCTTTGCCTGCCGCTGGCAGTACTCGTACTCGCCCATTCTTGGTTAGGCTATGGGGTTCGAGGCCGACTTAATGGAGTCCCCCGCTGCTCAAGAGAAAGTGCGAGAAGTGGAGAGGACCATCGAGGCGTTAGAGAACAAGCAAGCTGAGTGCTTTTAACTAACGTGGAGGGCAATCGGGCCTTCCGGCGCTAGCACGTCTGTTCCCCATTCCCCTCCGGCTCTCTCCTATACCTATACAACTATACATACATCTCCTATCCCCTCGCTTGTATTGCGATTTGTGAGAATGGCTCGTATATTCACATCGCACCAACCAGCCGGCCACTTCATCCCTTGCCTGTCGCATTCCAGCCAGCCGACCATTGTTATGCCTTGTGCGGTGCGTAGTATTCTTCTCTGGTGGGCCTGCGCCATCACAAAATGGTTAGTCGTGTGCGTGACAGAAGGAAAGGAACAAAAATTAAAGACAGCAACGAACGAGCCAGGCCAGCCGATGAAAAATCGAAGAATTGGCTGCGCACAAAAACAGAGACAGATACATAATAGAGACAGACAAGACCACCAACGGCAACAACAACAGAACAGAGTGGGTGGCCTCAGACAGCGAAAAGAGCGGGCGAATGAGAGGGGCTTTCTGACTTCCCTCTTGGAATAGTTGACTGTCGCGCATGGCGCTTTTTTTGTAGAAATTCCAGTTTTTGCTGCGAGAACATTGCGTGCGTCAGAAAAGACTAGTAATGAGGGAAATGAAGGGCCGGCAGATGATGCTCGTCATTGGCGTCTTTACGCATTCTGAGTATACCATCCGGCATTGCTTTCCATGGGCCGGTCGGCCATCTCATCTCTCGTCATCCACCAGAGTGTCGTTGTTGGTCGTACTTCCTGCTCTCGGTGAATTAAAAAAGGCCAAAGGCATCAACATCTGTATGCTAACATTGGATATTGGATTGATCCATAAATTTGGTAAAAGGTGAGAAATACCTAGGATAGAAGACTGAGGAGAAGCGAACAGGCACATTTCATCGCCAGTTTGGCAAGTCATACATAACTCAGCCAAAGACTTGGACCAATTTCTGAGTTTTTGGCCTTTTGGACCTATAATTTTGTAGACGTACTCACTACTCATGTTTTTACTTTTTACAGATCTTGATCGAATATTTGAGTGCAATTTCTCCGTCTGCTCTCTCCTCTTTTTCGCAATAACTCATCTTAAATGTTGTTGATTAATGTGTTCGGTCCGCATCGACCTTGTGCCCCGTTTGGACCGCTCTCGCCATTTCTCGATCAAATTCCCACAAAATGGACGCAAATTCCCCTGTTTCGGCAAATTATGTTTCCGTGAGTTTGACGTTAAATGCACAAATGATTTCACGTTTTGTACCAATCACACTTTCGCAGTTCATGTCGATTGACGAATTCCTGCTCTACACGTGCGACCTCTCATTGGCTGTCCTATCCGGACTGGTGTTCGCACTGTTCAATCTGTCCATCGGACAGTGAGGAATCGCCAAATTTGGATTGAAAGCATTCTGAAAAATCTCCAAAATTTTCCAGATATTTGAGTGTCTCGGTGGCGCACAACGGGAATCCGGAACACTTTGCGCTGATCCAGTGCATAGTGCACTTTATGACTGCCGGCTGCGCCGCATTTCTGCTCCCTTTTCTGCATCACGTGTCCATCAACACGGACATCAAACGAGAAGGCAGCGCAAAGCTGAGGCTGTCCACGGTCTACAGAAGGTGATGATGAAGTATCAAAAGTGATGAATGATGGATGATAGAGGGGAACAATGAAGAGAAGGGACGAGGAAGGTAAAAGGGAAGAAGGAAGGAAAGAGTGGGGATAAGAAAGAAAAAATCAAGTGAAATGGTAATGATGTCTGTAACGAAGAGAAGAAGGATGAGAAGAAAAAGAGAAGAGGACAAAGAAGAGTGAGAATAAGGGATGAGAAAGAAGAGGAAGAAGTGAAAAGACGAGGACGAGAGGACAAAAATCAATAGGAAAGGATTAGAAAAGGTCGTTTTGCCACACTACAATTGGATAAACATGTATGATCGATTGCTAGAGCGATTGCGGTTTCCCCGTTCAATATTGCGCGTTTTGCAGGACTCTGGGCATTTTTGTGCGCGACCTTGTGTTCCTGTTGGCCAGCGTCGGGATCGCATTTTCGCGCTCGTGGCCGCTCACTGTTCCCATTCTGCTTGTGCCCATCCTGGTCACTGCCTGGACCACACTGCTCGAGAAGGTGAGAGGTGACACATGGAATAAAATATAAAAATCAGTCTATAATTGAACATTTTGCCAAAATTTGAATGCAAGATCATTTCGCAGCAAAAACCTGCGCTTGTGCGCGGACTGTTCCTCGCCGGCCCAATGGGCCTGTTCTTCCTGACGCTGAGTCTGGGCGGACTGTACGGCACCTACTTGGTGGATCTGGATGTGCTGAACCGGCCAGGCGACATCTTCACCATTGTCTGAATATTTAGAAACCCATATTAAAATTAATCACTTCTGCTCTTTTATGTGGCGGGCATTGGCTCCAGCGCGGTGCAGTTCGCCAAGGCCAGGGCGCAGTTCCATCCGCTGACGGAGCGCCACAATGCGCCGCAACTGTATGTGCACGATGGTGGGCAAAGTGCTTGACAAACGCATTTCAAACCGAAGTGATAACGCAGAAAATCTGGACAAACCGGAGTACGAGAAGAATCCCATCGAAGAGTACGCATCGAGTAGCAACGTGGGCGCGACCAATGGGGCGCAGAAGCAAACGAAGGAACGGGAGCAGCGGCCAAAGCATCTGTTGCAAGTCGGTACAAATATTAGTTGGGGGCACATCTCTCGGAAAAAAGTTGAACTGGAACCAAACCAGGAATCTGATCTGGACCGATCAATAAAAGTAATGAATTGGTCGAAAACTCGTCAAAATGTGCTTTAGAGGTCTACATTTCTACCACTTTTTGAACGGAACAATCATTACTTTTGATTGCCACCGATCAGCGTTGATCACCAATCAAGTGATCGAGGCGCCAAAAATAATCTGATTACTCCTGAAAGACCCGTTTTAATGGCTTTGGTCCGCAAAAGGGTCCCAAGAACTGTGTAAATGCTCACACATGTCAATGTTCTAACAAAATTTGTCGCTTCGCAGGTGCTCAGCATTTGGACGCGAGTGCAGCTTCGTCTGCTGAAGCGGTGGCCTCTGCTCTGTGCCGGCGGCCTTTTGGGCTGTGTGGCCCACTCCCTGGGCTACCCGGTGTTCACGCGTCTCACCGGCCTCTTTTTCAGCGTCTTCGAGGAGCACATGGGTGCTTAATTATTCTCCAAAAAATAACTAAGAGGCACAGGAGCGCAACAACAACATTCTCCGCTGCTCGCCCACGTGCAGTGGATTTGCGCTGCGTACGCCACAATGGCACTTGTGGTGTTTGTCGGCGTCACAACTTGGGCAACCATTTTTAATTTTTATATTCACTTCACGCAATCATTTCTGCTCCCTCCACAGAATTCGGTATTCGGCCAAATGGGCACCAAACTTCGAGCGGAGCTCCAGCAGACCGGCGAACAATCCGCAAAAGTGGACTGGGCCCAAATCGAAATGGTGAGTGTATGTGACATTTGGGATCGGACATTGTTCTAAAAAGGGACCGACAAATTTCCATTTTTTAACGTTTTCGAATAGTACTTATACAATGGGATTTTGACCCCCGAATCGGACATTTTGTGTTTATCCATCTCTCCAATGCCCGATCCTCCGAAACTCAGCTCCCTTCCTCTCTGTCCATTTTGGGCGCCTTTGCTGATTGCTGAATTCTTGTACGGCGTTTTGTGCATTCTGTTCGCGATCGCCTCCTGCCTCCAGAACAACCGTCCAATGGGCGTGCTTGCCGCCGGCGTGTTCTGCCTTCAGGTGCTCTTCCAAAGCGTGGCCTGCACCCACCTCAAGAGCAAATACGGAAAGGTAAGTTCCCCAAAAGAACTCAGAAGAGCCTTCTGTTTGATTTCATTCACAGGCCATTGGCTTTGCGTCCACAAACGGGATGCAGCAGTTCAGCCAGGCACTGGCCTACACTGGCGGATTTGTGCTCGTCAAGCTCGAATTGGTCACCGCTTTGAACGTTTTCAAGTGAGAAAAAAGAAAAATGGGACAGACCAACAACAACATTAATTTGATAGCCCACTCGGAGTTTAGTTTGCCCCATTTGTGGATTGAACTGCTTTTTCAGAATCATCCAAACGATGCACCTCGGCAGCATGGGCCTGAGCTCGGTGGTGCTGTTGACCAACGATTTCTACAAAGGCTCCACTCAGCTGAGAGGGGCCATTCAGGGGTTGAGCGGCGGCAAAGCAGTTGCTCCGAATGCACAAACTTGAGCCCCAAATTAGCCCATCAAAATGTGAAAAATGGGAAATCATTTAAATTTAGTGAGGATGTCCAGTTTTAAGTTTTATTAAGTATTTCAATGCCATTAAATGCCAATAAAGGTACAGCACTTCAATACAACACATTTCTGCCGATTGCCAACACTGCTGTGCAGACCAATACCATCACAAGAAGGCAACAATATTGCGTGGTACTGTTGTCCCTGCACTTATTGGCGCATTCCCTGTTCCCGCGCAAACACTCCTCCGTCCTGCGTTTTACGCCCAAAATCGCCGGCTTTGCCCCCTCCCATTTGTGGGGTCCTCGCAGACGGTACACATAGGCCACATTGGGCCCGAAGAGCACTCTGCGGAAGAGGTGCATTTGGCCTTGGAGGAAAATGGCCGCCAAAGAGGGCGCACAGCCGACCAGCGAGGCCAATTCGTCCATGTAGCCGATGTAGCTGACCTGTGGGAAATGTGTTGGAACTGCACAGTTGGGCATCCGTTTGTTCACTTCGTGTGCATGCCGAACGGGCCCCTGTTGTGGGATTGCGGCCATTTGCGCGGCCATTTGCTCTCTGGACGGCAATCTGGCATTGCAAGTTGCCACCTCGAAGAAGTAGCGGGCCTGCATCTCGGCCACGCACAATTTGGATCCAGTCGGCTGAGGGCACAAAAAGCAATTCAGAGGCAAATTGATCAGAGGCGTGGGGCTTAAAGCGTCCAAAAAGGAGCTTAAAGAGCTGGATTGAATAGTGCAAAAATTAGACTGGTCTAACCACTCTGGACAAAGGCTATGAAGCTTCCAATATTTGGCGTCAAATATGTTCAGACAATTGGGGCGTTTTAAGCTCCATTTTGGGGCGCGTTTAAGCCTCTGTGCTTCTGCGCTTATGCGATTGTCTTGCCTGCACAATGCCGATGACGGCCAGTGTGTTCCAATCGGCGCTGGCCAGAGGGAACATGTGCAGGTGGAGTTGGGCACAATTCGTGTCCCCAGTGTCCACCGGGATCAACGTCCCGTTCTCCATCAGCCCAAAGTCAAAGCGGTACCCAGTGCCAAGCAGCAGCGCGTGCACTCTCTCGGTGCGCGTTCCATCCGCCCAGAGCACACCTGGCAATCAATCAGCTGTTGTGTGTGCAGGTGCAGGGACAGCCAATTCTTGTCTACCGTTTTGCGTGAACTCGCGGATGTCCGGCTTGACGGTGACCAGGCCGTTCTGAATTTTGCCCGGCAACTCCTCGTTCACCGTGAAGAACTGGCTGGTCAGAACGGAGTGCCGAGGCATCAGTCCGTAGAGGGCGTGGTCCAGCCGCCTCTGGAACACTCGGGTAAGGCGCCACTCGTTGAAGGCGCGCGGCAAGTAGCGCATCAGCACATCATTCCAACGGGTGGTCAACACCGAATCCACGGGAAGGCCCCCGTCGGCCATCTTCTGCAGGACCCAGGTGCCACTTCTGGTCGACAAGTACACCTAAACACTAATTGTGTCTTAACCCCCGTGTTGTTAGGTCATTTGCGTCCGGCCCTCAACTATAACAGCAGCACTTTTGATTAATTTAGGCACTTGGTTCTAGCGTTTTTTAGTCTATGCAGGCTTGCTTAGCCTACGTCTAAGCTTAACGTAACCAAGTGGGTTGTTATAGCCTAAGCTTAGGAAGCTCAGCTTAGTTTAAACTTAACATAAAGCTTAGTACCTATTATCTGCTCAAAGTTCATTCTCCACATCCAAATGCCTATGAGGAAACTTAGCATTTAGCAAATAAATACAAAATCTATTTGATTAAATGTAAGGAGGCAATTTTGCCTCAACTTTGGTTGATATATAATAGCTTTGGTAGCGAATTTTATCTTATCCGTTTCAGACATGTGTCTGAACGTCTAAATCTGAAGGCACCGCACCCACTTCTTTGGCCACTCTGCTCAGCTCTACCGCCATATCGGTGCCCGAGTCTCCGGCCCCGACCACGACGCACACTTTGCCTTCGAACTCGGCACTGGCCCACTTGAAATCGTGCGAGTGCACCACTCGTCCCCCAAATTGGCACATGCCCGTCCACTCGGGCAACTTTGGCTTTGCGTGATGGCCCACACACAAAAGCACACAGTCAAAGGTCTGCTCGCCCTGTTGCTGGCGCTTATCAGTCCATTTGAGCGTCCACCGTCCCGTTCGGGCGTAGTCAGCCGAGCGTCGAATGTCCACCACTTTGTGGTCGTATCTGTATTGTTATTGTGCCCCCACCAATGGCATTATGTTTGGTCCATTCAAAAGCACCTGATGTACTGCTCCAAGTTGTGGTGCTGAGCATACGCCTCCAGGTAGGCGAGCATTTTCTCGTGGCGCATGTAGATGGGGAAGTGGGGCGGGGGCGGGAAGTCGCTGTAGGCGGTCATCTCTTTGGACGAGTTGGTCACAGTGCACCGCATCACGGAAGCGACTGGAGGATAAATTGGATGATAAAGTGCAGATTCATTTACGCTCATCCGGCAACGGCTCACTGCTGTAGCGCCAGAGACCGCCCAGTTGGGATTGGGGACGGCACTCGAACACGGTGGGCTGGAACCCGTAGGCCAGAGCCCACCGCGCACACGGGAGACCGCAGGCACCTGCACCCACAATGGCACAGTGTTTGTCGAAGGAAGGCATCCAAAAATATGTACTTTGGGTGATGTTTTGTAGCGGGAATGGGAGAAACTGCTGACTAAAGTTGATAAGTGATAACAGATAAGGAAGGAAGTAACCAACCGATGATATTGATTGAGTTGATTTGTGCGCATCACTCATCACCATCACCCATTCATATGTATTAAAACGGCAAACAGAAATGTCATCCATAACCTTTTTGGGCGTTTTTAATCTTTTCCGTTAAATACCTATTATTACAATTTATTAAAGTACTTGCTGTTTGAGTCATCCGTCCATCGTTTGTTTGAACTGCAGATGAGAGATGACTTCTCCTTGCAAAGTCAACGAAGATGAGGAAGAAGGAACGACTACCATATGCAGGGTTTGTAAACCAATTTTTGCACGTGAGTCACAAGTCATTAGACGCGTGAATATTCCCACAGATTTGCGGCGATTCCAGCGGCTGTGGCGTCAACTTTGGCTGTCTGAGCTGCGAGTCGTGCAAGGCCTTTTTCCGCCGATGCTGTGCTCGCCCCCGCTCCCAGCCCCACCCGTCGTGCCCATTTGCCGGCGTTTGTCGCATCACCAAGGCCTCCCGGAGGGCGTGCCAGGCATGCAGACTGGCCAAATGTGTTCAGGCAAACGAAACTATCGTTGCCAGTCAGTATCAATTGAAATCCCCGATTTGAGGAGGGAATGCGCAAGGAACTGGTGGATGCGTGGAAGAGGGCGCGCAAATGTGCAGACCAGCGGTCGGCAGAAGCCAAACGAGAAAAGGAGCCGACAAATCGGAGAAAGGGCGAATGCAAGTGCAGATGTGGTGGTCCCCCAAAGGGTGTGGACGCGGGCACTCAGACCGACTTGGAGGGGGAATCTCGAACGGGCTGCTGGAATGGCGCCGATCAGACACTGCTCGATGTGAGTTTGCCAAATGGCGAATGGTGCAATCGGCGAAAATCCGGGTCCCGGTCAAAATGAACATCAGTAGGTAAAAGAATCGGGCACTGTTCGACTCGAATGGCCAAGATGTTTCAAATTAGCAATGACTAGTCAAGTTTTTTAAGAATATTTTGGTCTCTTATGGTTTTTTGAAAATTCCGAAGCACAAAAATCGGTGCACATTCTTCGTGTTTTCCATTTCCAAGTAAACCTAAAAGGCTATTCAAAATGCAAAGCGTCAAATGCTTCATTTCTGGTCGGGACCCGAATTCTTTGGAATTGCCTGGCAATCAATCAATAAAACCATCGCCGCCCATCCAATCGCCCCAAACAGGAGCTGTTGGGAGCCAACGCTGTCATGGAGGCGCCGCTCCAAATGTCCGCGTGCGCTTCGTTCGGGTGCTCGCTAGCCCTCACTCTTGGGGACGCATTGCGCGCCAGTGACCTGGCCATGCGGAGGATGGTGGAGATGTTCAAGCAGTTGGCCGCCTTCCGCGCCCTGCCCCCGTCCGACCAGTTATCTCTGCTGCGCGCGGGGCTCATTGAACTGCTGATTCTGCGCGGCGCAATGGCGTTCGACCCGATCGACAAAGTGTGGAGACACGCAGTGCTGGCGACCGGTGGAACGGGAACAGGGACTCCGCACCCGGCGATACTCCCCTTCCAGCTGAATTTCAGCGTTCTCCCCCACAATGGGGGACACTACGAAGAGCACAAAAGGTCTCACACAACACAGCCAAATGAGAGCGGAGTAGGCAGGTCGTTTGGGCGATGGGGCATTTTAGAAGCCATAACTTGGTCAAGACTCAAGCTAAAAGATTCAAATGCCAATGGAAAGCTTAAAGTGTTCTCTATTCACTGGACTAATCAGTCACCGGATAGCCCAACATTTGGCCAATTTATGGCCAAATGTTTGAAAAACATCATGGATTTTTGGAGTATTTTGGCCATAACCTGGCCAAAACTGAACGAATCAATTCATAATTCAAATGCTATTTTGTAGAACTCTCACACGACTATCCAATCAATTTTTGGATCATTCTTCTAGCTTCATTCCATGCCAAGTAACAGCCTTGTCAAATGTCCCCGTCGTCCAAACGACAGAAATGAGAGGGACAACAATAACAACAATATGATGAGCCTTTTTCAGATTCTTGTTCACTTTTGGCGAACAGTGGCGCACCAACCGCAGTGTCATGCTGATCATGCACGCAATTGTTCTGTTCTCGGCACGCTCCGATTTATTCTTGGTGCAACGCCAAAGCGTCGAAGCGATTCGAGAGCGCTACTGTTCGCTGCTGAAACGGCAAAACAATAATTAGATTGAGTCGTTTGTTCACCCGTTCCAGCGCCATTTTCAGTTATTTACACGCAGAAACTGTGCGCAACAATGAGGCCGCCTATTCACATCTGATGGCAAAACTGGGGGAATTGGGCAAACTGAACGCCAGTTTCCAGCACATTTACCAGCAAATCGACCAAAAAGAGGAGTTGGAACCGCTGCTCAGCGAGTTGTTCGCGACAGCGGAGAAAGGGAAATGAGAACACATGAAGAGAAAGGAGTCGATAGTGTTCAAAGACTCCAAACAAGATTCTTTCTGGTCATCGAATTTTTGAAAAAGAATAACCCATTTATAAATAGTAAAATTGAAGTATTTATTTTGAGGATCAGATCGATTTACTGGTGAATCGGCGGCGGTTATACCTATGATTCAAGCAAAGTAATTTCATGCTTTTCCGCAGTTTTTGATCCCCTGTTAGCCTCCAGCGATAGCTTCAATCTATGCCACATTCCGTTCCCACCAGACCATCACGGCACAGGGCACACCACATTCGGACTGCCGGTCAAACGGATCATCAGCAAATACCATATTCATAATAATTTTTAAGCGTTACCCGTAGCCTCGTTTTTAAGCACATCGCAATTTTCATGGAGGCCGGAAGAGATCGATACAGGATACATGCCATTTGTTGTTTGTTACTTTCTGCCGCAGTATCCCGGCAAATCCTTGTTCCCGGGTCTTGTTTGTGCAACGCCAAAAGAGGTCTCGCCGCTTTTGCTTCGTCCAGCTCTAATCTATTATACGATAAATGCCCACATGTTCGTACGTTTCGCGATTTTGAGTTGTAAGAATTTCGGGGAGAAGATTAGTAGCCATAGTCAATAAATAATGCTCAAATGTAGGAGTTTACATTACCTAGAATTGGGACATTATAACCACTCATTGTGCAAACATTGTCCAAATTAAAGTGATTTTATAGTATTTCTGCCACATTATTATTCTCCGTTGTCCAGTTTAATTCTCTTCTCGCAGCTCGGTCCAGATTCATTTCCGCCCTCTGTCCCCTCTTCCGAATCAGCGGTAAAAAGCGACTTGTCGATTTCGCTGAAAACCCTCAATAGTATTTTGAGGCAATAAAAATTCCAAAACCGCACCCCAGATCGGCCACATTCAGCACCAGTTTGTTGCGTGATGTGTTCAAGGATAATGTACGCTCAAATGTTTTCCGAATTGCCTCCAATTCCGCCTTTTCGCTTTGAAATTCTGACGAGCTTGCACAACTGCGGCGATAGAGCACCAAATTGTATAAATAGCACATGGCTTTACAATCGCTGAAAACTGGCGTTGTACCAAATGTCGATTGGGGGTCATTTTTTGTGACTCGGCACTATTTACTTTTGCATGCAACTATTGGCCACCAATGGTGTGCTGTAGTGGCGCAACGTGAGCACTTCCCGGGTGCGCTCGTTGCGCAGGGTGCGGAACGGCAACTCGACGGTTCGAGCATTTCTGATTGCGGCCGAGTGGAAGACCACAAAATAGGGAACCGGAATGGAGTCGGCGGTGGAGGACAAAAAGTGCTGAAACCCCAAAGCCAAAATGACCTTTTTGAACCGGAACTATTCATATGTATGTACCTCCTTCGCTAGCATGATGAGTGCCACCAAGTTCTCCATGTGGCTTATGCTGAAGCCGGCCGTCTTTTGTTGTCCGTCCTCCAAGGGAGTGTGCAGCCACTGGGCCACCACCGGGATATAGGGGCTGCAGTTGCGGGAGTAGGCGTCGGCCAGTGCCAATGTTTCGGGCTCCGGCATTGGCGATTCCCCGTATATCATCAAATGGCGCACATGGGTCACTAGCCGCGTAAACAGCTCCACAGTCATCAGGTTGATGTCCTGCGGACGAATGCACAACGAGCTCAGTGCCCGCCCTAGACGCGGAAAAACGCGCAACAGGCAGCAGAGTGTGGCCACATTGTACCCAATGGTTCCATCTGTCAAATTGGAGCCTCTATTTATCAGGCCCAATGGCCCAAACGACCTTTCCAAGTGTACTGGCGGTGCCTGTCTGCTTTTGCCAATTTATGTTCGAAACTACTGCATTTATCCTTAAGCTCCAAGCAAATGTCGTTGAGAAGTGAGGAGCGGATGACACTCAGAAAAGAGAGCACTTTGGCATCAAAATAGCTGCAAATTTTAGATTTTTGGTTCCAAATTTGGAAGCGTCACTTCAATTGGATGTAGGAGAAGCCGGCAACAGTTTGCGGCGGAGGCACCTCGGCAATGGGCAATTCCACCATTGGTTGGTAGGGGGAGGCGAACGTGAATTTGACCAGAATCGCGCTGTTGCCTTGATCAGACTTCAAAAATGCCATACTGGACAAAAAGCGCCCCTTTGAGCCATCGAGCAGTGGTCGCGCAATTTCGTGGAACAGCCGCCGGGAGAAGCAGATTCGCTCTCCCAAAGACAATGGACCACAGCCCAAGAGCACGTCGGTCCACGTCTCTACAGGCAAATGTCTGCAAAAACACAAAGCTGCAATTTCGTTCGTTTGCCAAAGTTCCATGGCTCACATTTTGCGCAGGGCTCTGGCTGCAGCGATGATGGCCTCAGCATGCGCGGCAAAATGGCGACGAAGTTCTTGTTCGTCCTCAAATTCCTGCGCACAATCGCCTGACAAGCAGCGCATTTTCGGGCGCATATTCTGCAATCCAATGCTTTTTAGTGACTCCATCTTCCGCAGGGAATTTTGTGATGATTCAATTGGATTTGGTGAAGTCCTATGCAGGGAACCGTCGAGAAGTAATTTCAAGTAATTTCTAAAGTCGATTTCCTCAACAATTTCTTTAGTTCGAAAAGGACTTGGACTTATCTGAAAAAATCATTATTATATGTATGTTATTATGTTATTAAGTATATGTTGCAGGCAAAACTGGAAATAATGCAAAACCGGTTGCGCGGGGCGTCTTTGTTCAAAATGGTCAGATCGACATTCTTAATGTACTCAAAATAAAAACTTGGATTCCAAAGTGATTGAGATGGGGTGTTATGGAGCAAGGTTATTGGGACTTCATGGGCACGGCTGGTTTTCCCTTTCTGGCCAAAGGTATTTATTTATGTCACAATGCCAATGCCAATCTTTCAAATACACAACAAACACACAGTGCTCCTATACAATGGGCAAAGACGAAAAGAGTCTGTTGCACCATGAGTATTGACTATTGAGTACATTTGAAACAGTGGAGAGTCACTGAGCAAAAGGAGCTTAAGTACTTTCACTTTGAGTCCTAATCTTAGCACCCACAACCCAAAATTCCCATTTGAAATCTTATTTTTGTTTTATTTTTTTTGCTTTTGCCACAAATTAGCCCGTCGAAACGTGAAAATCGGTGAATTACGTGCAACCATCAGAGCGGTGATGCAGCAGCGCTAACGTAAAGAAAGTTCTCGGAACCGGAATATGGTCGCCCTCGTGCGGTGCTCAGTTTTCGGTTTGTCGCTTGCGTTGACCCCATTTCGCTTGAACCACCGCGGCAGCGGAATTCCCGCGTTCCGCGCAACTCATTGCGTTTTACCACTTATCAGTCTCAGTCCCCAGAGAGTGTTTTGTGTGACTGATGGCTTCCCCCAATCGGTGCCGAAAAGTGGTGCTCACATCCGGCAGCTGACGATGATGATCATTGGTGGAACGGCGTCCAATTTTGTCGGGCGCCAAAGCACATTTCGCCGCCGCAAATTATCCGCTGCAAACAGCCAATCCTCCTCTGGAGATGAACAAAATTAATTAGTATTATTCCCCCAACTGCTGAGTGGTGATTTCGCTCTAAAGGCTAAACTATATGTAACCTCCGTTCGTTCCGATTGAAGTAGTAGCATTCGTTCTTTTAGTCGTCGGTTACTTTTAAAAATTGAATCGCGACTCAAAAAGGGCGCTTACATCGTCCCAAATGATATTTCAGAACAAAGTTGAGGCCTGTCACGTTCAATAGTACCGCCGCCCACAAAACCAACAGTATTATACATAGGTAGCCTGTTCGAAACGGCGTCTCCATGAGCCGAATTGAATGGCACCAAAATTAGACACAGGTCGGATCGTTCTCTGGACAACAAGTTGTTCTGAATCCTTCACTTCATTCTTCATTGCGCCAAATATATGTTCAAATTGGGGCGATTTAAGCCCCTTTTGGGTCGCGTTTAAACCTTTTATCCGCTAAACAATCACAATCTTATTAAAGAGTCTTAAAGTCGTAATTAACTTACCTAATTGAATCTTCAATTTTATCATTCCAAGCCTACAACCAACAACGTCCATTCTCCAGATTCCAGACATTCTCAGCTCTGTCTGTCCTTCTGTCCTTCTTCTTTCCTCTGCTTGTGCTTTCTGCGTTTCGCCCATTCTCCCAGTGCTTCCCAGGGTGGGTTCTTCTTCTCCTCCCCACGCGTGAATTGGTGGTCACTTGGGGAATGGGGAATGGGGATTTGGTTCCCAGCAGTGCCTCCTGCTCCTCCGTCCGTGTCCACTCCACGGCCGACTTTCCTGTGTAATTGACCTTCGCTGTTGTGCCCCGTCCCCCGCGTCCAATTATCCTTCCCCCAAAACCCTTCTGCTGCCCTACGCTTGTTCCAAACCAATTCTGCGCAGTGCACAGCGCTTTTTGGTGCATTTGCCGCAAACAAAAATATCGCTGCGCCCTCAAATGGCGCTTTTTGCGCGGCCAATTGGCCCACATCCATCCAATAATCTCAGGGGAACACCGAACCCACAGACACATCTCCGAATTTAGCGCAAATCAAAATGTGCTTCAGAGGTCTCCCTACATTTTGATCAATAATGATGATACTTTTGATCGTATAAGTCTGATCAGCCTGATCCGAACAATCGATAGAGCAGAAAAGTGCAAAAAAAATTGTAAATTTCTGAACAAACGAATGCATTCTTCCTGTTAGGTTGAAATTCGAATCGAAAATTGCCCCTCAATCTTCAAGCCAATTCACTCCCAGAGATGGGCAAATCCAGCGCCATTTTCGCTCTCTGTTTTCGCAAAGGCGTGTCCGCCGCATTGTTCTCCCGCCTTTGGGACATTTGGCGCACAAAAGGCGCCCACCAGAGCCCAGCAGAGCACCTTTTCTTCATTTTGGGGATTGATTGGGGATTCGGAACTGTGCGAAGACGACTGCTGCTTTCTCCCCAATCCTCCACAATAATCACATTGTGCAAGTGCGTTCCTGCGTTTGCCTCTTTCCCCAGACCCATCCCTCTGTTCACATCTCGTCCGTCGAGAACATTTTCAGGTTCTTCTGATGCCCCCCCCCTCCAAAAACGGAAAAGGTTAATTCCGTACCAAATTAGTTGAAAAACGTACCAAATATATATTGTCCCCCTTCTATTCCCTTCTATTGGTACGTTTTTCACTTATTTGGTACGGAATTAAACCCCTCGCCCCCAAAAAAGGCAACATTAATTTTTTACAAAAATTTCGTAGTCATTTTCAAACTCAGGGCTGGGTGAGTCAAATTCATTCACTATGGGTACTCCTTAACCATCATTGAGAGACGACTATTTTACGGGGTGAGTCGCGAAGGCGAATATTCCCTAATTCATTTCTCTGGTACTAAATAGGCGATTTTGTTGAATGGCCCAAAATTAGGCAAAGCGCTTCAATTACTTGAATGGCAGTTTGATTTATTCCGATTGGCCTAAAAAGCTATTGTTTTGCGACTGCCCCACCACCCAAACGGCGCCATTTTGTGCGCTCGCATTTGCCCATCCAGAGTAATAAAGGACAACGCCATCAGCCCTTCTCGGTGGAATATAGTATTTTCGTTCTGCCGCTGACTGATTGGCGCCGGATCCATCGCAGCCCTCTCTCTCCGCTGGAGGCTGGAGGGGCCTTTCTTCGATCCGCGAGAGTGGCGCATTTGGATGCGGTTTGGGTTCGGGGGTTTGGGGCTGTTTGTGCTGCATGATTGCTCCAATTTCGGCGGGAGCACCACTCACTCCTTTCCCCGCCCGCAGCGCATTTCGAGTGAAAGTGTCCGCCCGATCTGGCGCCGTGGGCTCCGAATTGTGAGCGCAAACTGCGCACACCCCACTACTGCTGGGCGCCACAAAAGCGCCCCACAACAACAGCACAAAACGGTGTCAGCGCCGGCGAAAAGGGATTTACCGCATTGTTCACGACAACACACCCAACCCAACCCAATCCAATCCCTCCTCCTCCGCTCGACGCGTTTCGCTCTCGCCCAACCGCCACAGCGATGATTTGAGCACAGGCACCACCGCTAAATTTGTCTCCATTTTTTGTGCCGTTATCGCCTCGCGAATGTGCCTTTTTTCACCGCGCGAATTACCAGAATTACCAGTTTACGCGCGAACCGAAGAACACTTCCTGTTCTGCTGGAGGGGCGAGCTGAAGCTAGCGGACCGAATTTTTTGAGGGAACACCGTTTTCGGACTTTCAGAGGTGGAATTCCGAAAATTGGGTCATCCAGTCTGATACTAGGTGGTGCACTGATCTGGACCGATCAAAGCAATGATCACTGATCAGTGCTGATCTGGACTCATCAAATTGATCAATCGAAAAGACGCCAAAATGGATATGTTTTAGGACCCAATATGTGCCCACTTTTTGAAGCTAAAGATTGTCTTTATCGCCCACTGATCAGTGCTAATTAGCAACCGATCGAGTGATCATTCACCCGAAATCGCACATTTGAAACTGCTGAAAGCACATTAGAGACGCGTTTTGACCTCAAAATTCTGTCCCCCAGTTTCATTTTTATTTGGCCCCACAACAGATCAGCTAGCCTACTAAACATGTCCAACATTGTATAGCTGGATGTGCTGAACGCCGATCAATTGCTTGTTCGTGCAAGTTTCACATTTTACAGGAATGTGCCAACGCATGCCGCGATGAAGCCGTCGTCCTCCCTGTTCCCGCCATTTCGCCTCACTCTTGTGGCCCTCCTCTCCCTGGGGGTCGCGCCGCTGTGGGCGAAGCGGCCAAAGGGCGCCGTGTGCTTCTTCCCCGAGTCGGGCCCTGATCGGCCCTTCTTCTTCGACATCCGCTCGGACACGCCGCCCCGCTCGGTGGTGCTGGACACGGTGGTGGAGCCGCCCAGTGCGCACCTCTCCATCGCCAATGTGCGCGCCAGCAACCTGGAGGCGCAGGTAAAAGAGGCGCCAGAACTTGAGGGGAAACATTGTGTTTGGCTGTTTGCTGTCCCCGCGACCGACAAGTTATATGAGCTTATTATGGGCCATTAAGAGTGCTTGATGCGTTGATGCACATGGGCGTTGCCCAATCAGCAGTCAACCGATGCACTTTATATGGGATCCAAGTAACTAGATAAATAGATTGTACGCAATCGTCTACTATTTATTCCACTCTCAAAATTAGGACAATACAGAACAACTTACTAGTACCTAGTGGTCCTAGCGCAACATACACACCAAGTACCAAGTACCTATAGAAAAATGAAAATGATGGATGACAAATGAATAAAGGATATTAATTTTTTGCAAAATGTTGACAAATAGATATACCTATACATACCTATCTTTCACTTCCATTGTTGTTTCGGTGTGACCCAACAATACTTTATACTTTTCATTTTTCAAGGCGAGAAGAACAGGGAATTCCCCACTTTTTTGCAGGAGATGGACGCCAACGCGCATTTGACGCTGGAGAAGCGCAGCAACGGCCAATTTCTGGTGGCCACCGGCGCCTCAATCCACCTGCCGGACTACCCGTCGGCCCTGAACGAGACCCTGCTCTACGTGACGGTGCGCTGCAACGGACGACTGTACCCGCTGATGACGGCAAGTGGCGGGGAGTGGGCGAAAGGAATATGCGCAATCAGCCCACATTTAAGGGGAATTGGCAAATCCCAAAAAATATTGGATTAGAACTCAGAACTCATCAGAGAACTGGGGGACGACAATAATTCTCAAAAGTCAACCAAACCAGGTGATCGGATTCCGATCAAACTGTGGTGATATACGGAATTCCTTATGAATGTTTCTGGTTTCAACTTTCAAGAAAATCGGGGCACAAATGCTCTCCCTGCTTCCTTCTACTACTCTTTGCTCCACAATCCACATTCCTTAATCCTTAGTTCAAATCTTCTAATCGTTGCGATGGTTTCTACCAAAGAATCAGTGTGAAAGAGAGCATACCTAGCGCCCCACTTTTTACGTGTATCAGTGTTTATGGGATTATGGATGGAGGAAAAGTGTTGGCTGCGTTCTTCATCGACTCTCGAGCCGAGTGACCCACCGATAAGGCTAGAATTCTTGTCAAATTAAGGCTTTAATTTTTTATCGTTCCCAAAAATTTTGGCGGCATATTCCCCCGCATTACGCAAATACTGGTTAGTCGTCCCTTTAATAAAATGGATATGCAACTATTATTTTATGGGGTGAGTCCCCCAAAAGAGAGCGTCGTTCACTCTCTTACCTCTTCTGTCCCTCTCTCTCCCCATCCAACGCAGCTTCTTTCTGTTCCCACTTCCCACAAACAACAAAGGCTAAGCATTCACTCAAACATTTTAGTATTTATTATAAATGATAATTTATATAAATCCCGCATTTGCAGGTCCGTCTGAGCCAGGAAAACGAACATGCGCCCGAATTCCTGGGCGCGCAGCCCTACGAAATGACCATTCCCAGGGTTTTGGCGCAGTCTCTCTAAAACTCATATAGCCGTTCCCATTTGTGCAGAATGCGCAACCGGGCGCGCTGTTCGAGAGTCCGCTGCTGGCGCTGGACCGGGACCCGGCGGAGCGCTATGCGCTCACATTCCGCGTGGAGCCGCCGTTCGAGCGCGACTTTGGCCTCGCAACGCTGGACCGGTCGGACGTCTCTGTGGCGGAGCAGGCGCGTCTGCTGGCCCAACTGCCCGCCACTTATTCGCACCGCGTGGAGGACTGGCACACGCGCCAGCTGCCGCCCCTGGTCCAGCTGAAGGTGCTCAGCAAGTCGCTGTCCGGCGGCAGATCCGTCTACTACTTGAACGTGTCCGCCACGGTACGAGCAAGACCAAATGGTGTAAATATCTGTTGGGCAATTTGAACGCACCAAAAATGACAAATGGGAAAAGGGGGAGTAAAATTTAAAAAAATATTTTGAAAGACCAATAGTTGAAAGGGAATGAATATTAATTAGTACTAAGATAAGTGAATTTTGGACAAAAAAAAGTGTGCGACCCTGGCAGGGATCGAACCTGCAATCTTCAGCTCCGTAGGCTGACGCGTTATCCATTGCGCTACAGGGCCTTGATAAGAGTCCTTTCGAAGTTAGATTTGAGTTGTTCTTGTCGCTTATCACCGAATATTGGGGTACCTGATTGTAAATATTTTCTGCTCCAGGACAACGGGAATGCGGAGAGCAGAGTCAGTTATGCGCAGCTGAAGGTGCACGTCAAAGAGGCAAGGGAGGCGACGCCCCGATTCACGCACACAGAATACTTTGGCAATTTCACAAAGGTAAAAGGAGACAGACAAACAGGCAGAGCCATTGGGTGCCACGGATTTGAAGAGCCAAAAATAACTCAGGAAGGGATGCAGCTAGAATAGAGATCTTGGATTCATTGGATAGAGCTTAAAATTGGCTGCAAAATTGCCTTTTGTTTTGGGAATTGATTGGTCCAGTGTTTGGCCTGGTTTTGGCCTGAAAAAAGGGGGAAATGCCCGATTAAACACTTGGCCATAACTCGGCCAATTGCTGGGCCACCTGGGAGCTGAACAGGCCATCGGAGGGGGCACTTTTTGGGCACTTTCAAATGGCATTTGAATCAATTTTTACAGGAAATGGAGCCGGGTCTGGAGTTGCCCCCGTCCAGCGGGGAGCCCATCCAGGCGGTGTTCCCCGCCCAAAAGGCGGGCGATCGCGTCGAATACGAGCTGGACTCGCGGAATCCGTACGCACAACTGTTTGCAATCGACGCCGAGACGGGAATGTTGAGACTGGCACAGAAAGTGCCCGACGCAGTTCCGCAGACCATTGAACTGGACATTTTGGTGAGAAACGCTGAAAAAGGGAATTATTAAATTAAAATTTAAAAATGGTTTTTAAATGTGTATTTTTTAATTTAAGCGAATTTTACTAAATTCGAACACGTTGATTTTCAGGCGCATCTGATCCCGTGGGACGCATCCGGCTCCTCCGCGCATCGTCAATCTGCGCGCGCTCGCTACACATTGAGCGACCAGACCGAGGTGAAGCTCACCTATTTCGCGCAGTGCCACTACGAAGTGCATTTGGCGGAGAATCCGAGCGCGTACACGCGAGTCGTAAAGGTAAAAAGTAAAAGCATTACGTTGGTTTTGCGAGTGGTTCTAAATTCTAATACCTATATTGAGTTTAAGAAACATTTGGTAGCTTTTTAAATACACCACTTTTTTGGTAGCGAATTAATCCACTATCAATGTTCAATGTTTTTCATCAACAAAATGGGACAAACTGTCATCTTTCTCTTTCTTTCTCTTCTTCTTGCCAGTTGTTGTGTAATTCAAATTACTCATTCAACCACAATCAATGCTCCCCACAGTTCAACTATCGCGGCGACGTGGAAGGCGTGGACCTGCTGAACGGGTCCGACATGTTCAAGGTGGACTCGGACGGGCAGATGAGTGTGCGCGCCGGCGTGGACATCGACCGGGAGCGGACAGAGCGCATCGTGGTCAAAGCACGGCTCAGGGTAAAGCGAAGAGCAAACATCTCGCATTGGGGCAGGATTTGGGCGGAATTGTAAGCTAAGATAGAGAGAGAGAGGCAAGGCTAAATGTTCTCGTCAGCCTTCTTCCACCCGATCCCGACCATAACATTCATTCCAGCCAATCTCGACTTCATCAAACCCACATAGGTAAGTATTTCGGCCCAAAATATAGCTAGCCACAATCCCGATTACCACCGACCACATGTCCGCCTCGATCCCGACAGAAATAGCCGAGAATCCAGAGATTTGTCACCCCCGAATCTCGTGCCATTCTGCACACATTCTGCATTGTTCCTCCGTTCGTTCAGAGCCGCTCAGCGCTGCACCCGCGTTCGCTGGAGCTGTGCCAGATCGCCACGGTGGACATCCTGGTGGACGACGTGAACGACCACAGTCCGCGCTTCACGCGGCGCTCGTACCGCTTCCGCGTGGACGCCAACCCGTTCAACAACACGGAGGTGGGCACGTTGGTCGCGCTGGACGGCGACCGGGGCGAGTTCGGGCGCGTGCGCTACCGGCTGCTGGACGAGTTCGTGGCGGACGGAAGAGGCGGCGAGGAGCCGCTGCCGTTCGTGCTCTTCCAGGCGGACGGACAGGCCACACTGTTCTTCGTGGTGAAGCCGCTGCACGCCCAGATGCTGCAGCCCTACACGCCCCAGTCCGACTACACGTTCACGGTGGAGGCCTACGACTCGGAGGAGGACCCGCGCACGGCGGTGAGTTCCCCCATTCCCCAGAATATGGGCTGAAATTGAAAACAACCCCATGGGGGATTAATAGAGTAAACATATGTAAATACATTACCAATACTAGACTACAGGTACATATGCTGTGGAGACTGTTGTTCCAGTAAATGCTCTATTAAAATCCCCCGGGGATCGCGCATTCAGTGCTTCCATTGGAGGAAGGGGAATTATTGGAGGGAGGGAATTGACTGCGCGTGAATTCTTCGAATCCACGCTTCAGCGCGTCACTGTCAGCGTTCGGTTGGCGGACGAGTCGAGCGATCCGGAAGAGCGCAAACGGGAGCGCGAAGAGGCGGCCAGGGAGCGCGCGATGGCAGAGCAGCAGCAACTGGAGGCTGAGGAGGTGGCCCGGGACGCGTCTCCGCTCGAGAGGGAGGAGCACCGGCGGCGCAGCCTGCCGGACAACGAGGCCACCGGCGAGCGCCAGGAGGCGGTGCGCGCATTAGCCGCCCCGATGCTGGTGTTCGGGGGCGCGGACAAAACGGCGGAAGAGCCCAAGGAGCAGCTGGTCGGCACAGATCCGGAACGGACGGCTGAGCGCTCCGCGAACGGAGCACCGTTGGTCCGGTTCAGCGCCGACAAGTACAGCTTCCAGTTGCACGGGCCGTTGCACGAGGGCCAGACCATTGGTCAAGTGCGCCTCAAGTGGGCGGACCAGAAACAGGCGCAACAGGTGAACCACCACAGAGTTTGTTTGATGCGTCATAACTCGCTCAGTCGAGAATCGAGATTTAAAAATTTGATTCATACATATAGGAGATTTCCCACGTGCCGCTCCAAATCATTGCTACTCTCTTTATTTTGCAGTTGGAGTTCGCCGTGGAGGAGGGCATCGCCGGCTTTGTGGGCGTTGAGCCGACCAGCGGACGCCTCTTCGTGGGCCCGTGGCTGCTGCGAGACCGCTTTGAGGAGATTCGCTTCTCTGTGGCCGCCCAACAACCAGAGGACGGCACTCGCGTGATGGTGGGCAAGGGAAGGAGCCAACGGCCAAATAAATGGCAATGGCCATTAGCCCCATAATACTTGGGTGTTGCGAAACATTTGCGTCCGTAGTTTTGCACGCAAAACTTGCGCTCAGGTCCATTTGGGAAGGCCCAAAGGCAATAAGTAGGCTTAGGCTTGAGAATAGACTTGGGTCAAAATTGTAACCTGACTCTGTCAAGACTGGTCAGATTAGCCTGTTTTTGGTACTATAAAACGCGTCGTCTGGTGCCCAATTGTCAGGCATTCTTCTCCAGAACGAAAGTAGTGCATCTGGACTAATTATTCAATGTCTTTCCTCGAACATTTGAGCCCTCCCACAAATGCCAAGAGCCAACCACAATAACAGACCCCCTCTCCAGCTTTCGACCCAGTCCAGCAGAGGAGGTTGACCTCTGTCCAATGGGTGTCCATTGTTTGGCCTCCGCCGCCCTCTGCGGATTTATTTGTTCGCTTATGGCGGAGCCCATAAAAAAATAGATGGGGCGCAAACGGGGCCGACGGCGCCCCCAATATCTGTGTGTGCCCGGCCGCAGCTGCTGGCTGTCCCTGGCAACGCTTCGCCCATAATTGGCCGGCGGCGCTTCCGTCCACCTGGCTCCCGCCCCACCAAAGCGCCTTGGCCTGTGCTCTCCGAGTGCTCACCCCCAAAATGCCCTGCCCGCTTTTGGGCGCGCAATCGGCGCCGCGCAAGGATAATCCTCATCCCCCACACATCGACAGCCATTTCGCAGACGTCATCATTATTGGTCCGTCTGTCTGGCTTTGGTCTGTAAGCAAATGGATCGAGCGGCCCAATAGGCCCCTTGGAGTCGGGGACAAAAATGCAGAAAAGCTCTGACACTGGCGAGAGCAATCCCAGGGAGGGGGAGGACTTCTCAGTTTCCCTTTGCGACATTGTGCCCTCACCCTGATGACTGACGGCCCATTGCCCTTATCACTCTGCCCACATCCCCATGTTGCCCTTTTGCTCTCTTCTCCCCAAACGGCAAAGGCCCTTCTTCAGTTTTCGAATACCTTCCTTCCTTCACACATACATTTTCTTCGCTTCTGGGCTTATTCTTATTCCTTGTTCCACTTCCCTTTTCTGCCTTTGCTCAAGCGCGCTAAAACAGTGTGCCCTTTGCAGCGATTGGTCCTGCTGCAGACCCATCATATTCAGAAGAATGCGTTTCCCATTCCATTCAATCTTTAATGGCGGAAAGGGTTTATTAGTCGCGTAGTGCCAAGCAGCACCAATGGGCAGAACAGCCAGTCAGCCTTACCATTGGAGTGTTTGTTTAGTAGCGAATGAGTGAGCGTCCGCCGAATGTTGCCCGAGACCATGGTCTATGTGCTGGCCAAGGTTTGGAGGGCAAATGGGCCAAACTATTCGTAAATTGTTGGCCAAATGAGTGAAACTATTTGGGGACACCGCCCACTGGCGACAACAACCAATTGCTCAATTTTCTTCGTTTTCAGGCCACTGCGCTGGTCAGCGTGCTCATCGACGATCTGCACGCGCCGCCCGAGTTCAGCGCCTCGCTCTACCACTTTGAGTTCGACGCGTCCGCAGCACTCCACAGTGCGGATTGGCCGCGCCGAATTGGCCAAGTGAAGGTGCGCCAAACGGAAAATCAAACAAACGATTGGGTTTGGCACAATTTGAGGCGGCATTTGGGAGTCATTTAGCTAACAACAAAATGATTTAATTTGCGCCAAAATGCAGATACATATAAGCAAATGCTAATATTTTGCACACGTTCTCTTTTGACTTTTGAGGCCGTCAACGTTGGCGCAGAGAACAACGCGACGGACAGGGCATTTTTCTATGCGCTGGACGATGATGCGACGAAGGGAGAGCCGAACAAAGGGACTGTTGGGGTGGACGAGCGAGAGGGCTGGATCAGCGTCGGCCGACAACTGGGGGAGCAGCTCCAGCAGCACTCGGCACCCGTCCAAATTGGGGTCAGCAAATAATCAAGATACAACTTTAAACTTTCATTCGATTTTATAGTTTGGCGCCAAATAATCAATTCAAAAACCAAAGGACCTTCCTTATTAATCCCGACGAAATCCCGAAAACATCGCTAACCATTTTTCAAAATTCAAATGCCAAAAACATCGCTAACCATTTTTCAAAATTCAAATGCCAAAAACATCACTAACCATTTTTCAAAATTTGAATGCTTTAGATTCTCGAAACTGTGTCAAGCCTATGCCTAAGAATGGAAAAACATCTTGAGTCCAAACCCCGATTCAAATCTCGAACTACCTATTTTGTTCCTTTTGTTGGAGAATCTCTCTTACTTTTCCCACTCAAGATCTATCTCAAATGGCCATTTTCCACGCACAGGTCAAGGCCTGCCTTCGCGCCAATTCCACAATTTGTTCGCGTGCACGCGTCCAAATCCACGATGCCAATTCGGCGGCGGCGGAACAACGCGACCCCGAAGTGGAGCAAATAGCGCAGCGGGAGCAGCCGCCCGAGAGGGCCGACGCCGCCGAGTTCGAGCAGTTCCGCTACGAGGTGGACCTGAGCGGCGGCACGGACCCCATCCCGGCGGGCACAGTGCTGGCCAGACTGCGCCTGCGCAATCCGCCGGCGGACGGCTCGCCGGTGGCCTACCGCATTGTGCAGGCCGCCCAGCAGCAGGGCACAAGCGGCGGGGAGGAGCAGGAGCTGCTGAAGAGCGGACTGGGGCCCCAGGACCTGGAGCTGGACCCGCAGGTGGGCAGGCACACAAAACCCCCGCCAAACGGGTGGATATACAATTACAATAGATAGCTCCGTGGAGATTTCGAGCTCACCAACAATGCTCCATTAATCTCCCAGGGCCTTTATCAAATGTGGGGATTAAAAACGTCCAAAAGGAGGGACTTAAATGCCCCAAATATACTCGGCAAGCTTAGCTTAGCTTAAGCTTAACTTACGTCTAAGCCTAAAACGTAATTGGGTTGAAGAGTGGAGATTACCTAATAGAGAGAGGAACACCACTAAATGCCGATACCTTAGGTATTCATTGTCTGTCTCTCTTTAGGGGTGTTTGCTGGTTTTTGAGTTATAGTACACTATCATCATTCATCAGTTCATCAATCTTCTATTGTATCTTTACTGTCCCAGAGCGGCGACTTGCGTGCCGCGCATGAGCTCCACTTTGTGGGCGGGCCCAGCCACCGTACGCTGCAGCTGGTCGTCCGGGCGGTGGACGCGCGCGCCAACCGGGCGCTGGCCCAGAGCGTGGTGCTGATCCGGCACGGGGCTCCGCGCCTCGAGGAGGCGGAGCTGCCGCGCATCGAGTTCATCCCGCTGCCGCGCACAATGTTCATCGGCGCAGCCAAACAGCCTGCGTCGCCCATCCTGCGCGTGTCAGTGCGCGCGCTGAACCCGCAGGACGGGAGCTGGCGTCTGCTGCCCCTGTCCGTGTTCCAGCACGGCGACCGGGGCCAGTCCCTGCAGGCAAGTGAAGAACACAAAACACTTTCGGTCTGGACATCTTTCTATGGGAGAACGAGTATTCAATCCGGAACAGGTCGTTTGGGCGATGGGAAGCATTTGATAAGCCATAACCGGTCAAGGCTTAAGCTAAAAATTTGAATCTGATGTCATTGGAAAGCTCAAAAATGTGCTCTATCCAATGGTCTAATCAGTCGTCGGATAGCCCAAAAATTGGCCAAATGTTTGAAAAATATCATGGATTTTTGGAGTTTTCTGGTCATAACACCAATTTCCGAGGAATGTAATAGAGGCAGACCTTTTCCCCCGGTTAGCGAACGGAATCTCGCCCAGTTTTGCCGTGACACACTTTTTGAGGGCGCAAAACCGGGAGCTGAAAACACGACAAAACCCAATGCCGGAGCATTTAGTTTTTTATATTCCGGCCAAAGTATTGCCCCAATTTTGGGCATTTTCCTTTTCCTCCCATTCCATCATTCGCCTTCCGCAGGTGGAGTACTCGGTGGAGGGCGGCCCCCCGGGCCTGTTCCGCATGCGCGACAACGTTCTGGTGGCGAGCCGTGCGCTGCCTGCCGGCGAGTACGACCTCTCGGTGCGGGCGCGTCTCTCGCAGCGCTCGCCGCTGCCCCGCGGGGAGCCGGCCCGCGAGCAGATTGTGCGCCTGGACGGCGCCGAGCACAAGCTGCGGCTGGTGGTCATGGACCGGGACGGGCGAGAGCGCTATCCGGTCTTCGAACGCATCAGCTACGAGTTCGAGGTGGGACAGGCACTGTGGCCCAAAAGCGCCATCTATTGTGCCAATTCTTGGCGTATTTTTAATATGCTATAAATAAATGCAAATTTTTAAATGAGAAAAATATGTGTTGGAGAAAACCTTTTAAAGCCAGCAAAATCAACATGTAATGATCAGAAAAGCTTAAGCATGAGCTTGTCTAGGCTTTAACACACTTGGTCAGAAGCTTGGCTTGAGTTTTATGAATGTTGTCTATTCCCAATAATTACTTATAATTAAATCGCCAAAATAAATGAACGAATGTCTTTTTAATGCTTATTTGAATTCAAAAATTGACCCAAAATTTGAGCACAAAAATGGCGCCAAAATTTTAAATTCAAAAATAAGATGTGCTTTAAGCGTCAATTTGCATCAATCACAATCAAGCGAGCGTGTCAATAGCCAATTTGCACATTCATTTTTTTCACAATTGCCGCTCAGATTGACCCGAAGGCGCACTTCCCGTTGGCGCTGGCGCCGCCGCTGAACGCCTCTCTGGCGGACGGGCATTCAATCCGCTTCTCGCTGTTTCCGGCTCGGGCCGGAGACCCCACCGAGGGGCTGGAGCTGGACCCGGAGACGGGCCAGCTCAGCGTCCAGAGGCACTTCCTGGACGCGTTCGGGGCCCAGAACGACTCCAGCAGCGGCGGCAGCAGACGCGAGGTCTTCGTGGTGGTCAGGGCCGTCAACGCGGACCAGCGCCAGTTCTTCTCCGACGCCAGTGTGGCGCTGCTCATCCGCGCCATGCAAGAGGGTGGGCGACAAATCAGAATTACCCCAAAAATGGACTCAGAGAGAATTGAATTTCCGATGGTTAATTGATAATTATGTTTTGGTTGACCGTCAAAATTATTTGTGCCTAACAGGATTGGTGGTCTAGGCACACAATCAATACATAACAAATTACAATTAATATTCCAAAATGAGTATCTATATTTCGAAATAAATGAGCTCAGAGCTCCCTTCGGCTTCTCCTCTATGTAATCTCTCATTCTCTTCCATTGGTCCTGGAAGGCTCCCAGATGGCGGGCGAGGCGAAGGAAAAGAGATACCAACTTATCTTAAATGGAAATAGGAAAATACAAAACACCCACAAAAAATTTTAAAATTTAAAATTTAAAGCTGCTAGCAATAGGTACTGCGATAGTTCATAATTCATATACCTTAGCTACTTTTTCTATCTTGCGCTTGCGAAATGCAAAAGGGGAGTGAGTAGGTACCTAGGTACCTATAGGGGAGGTCCTAGCTGTGGTGGTATACTACATACATATACCTAGTAGAGTGCATTGGGCGACCGCGTCCCGCTGTGTCTCTTTTTCTTTTTGCTCGCTCCCTCCTCACTTTTCCCTCCTCGCCAGCGCTGTTTCCCTTTCTTTGGTGCACCCCACCCACCAAACGATGGGCTCTTTCGCCCATTTTGTCGCTGCCTCTGCGCTCTCTTGACCAATTTTTGTGGCGTAAAATGCACCCCATGACAAAGTGGGGACGGGGAATCCATTTCTGGCGTCTCCGGAGCCGTTCCGGTATCGCTTCTCGGCCTTTTGGCTAAGATCAAAGTGTAGTATCTGTTCTTTACCGCTTAATCTCGGTAACGACCCCTACCGGGGTCCCAAGAGATTTAACAATTTTTGGAAGTTGGTCGCAGCGGTGGGCTTGCCCGCTCTCGGCCGCGCGTCGGCCCGGTATTGCACTTACCTCCGGGAACGGCGCATCTCCCCCCGAAAAGGTGAGATTAAAACGGCGATCGAAATTTGGAAGTGCATCTTTTGGGTGCCAACAAAGTCTGAACTTTCTCAAAGTTTAAGGTCTTTTGACACTCCAATGTTCTGCTATGGTTCTATCTTTTTGACAGCAACCAAATTGTTTGCATTTTGAAAGTTACAATTCCTCCCCCATGTCCAGACTCCCCTTCGGCCGGCTCCGAACACCCGCTGGAGTTCGACTCTCCGCTCTACCGGATGATTGTGCGCGAGGATGCGCCCCCCGGCACCGTGGTCAACGCCGCCTCCATCGCGCTGATGGACCCCGAGCGGCACCCGAATGCGCGCATCCGCATTGAGCCGGAAGTGAGCTCGCGCCGGATGGCGCCCAACTTCCGGCTGCTGCCCAACGGGTCGCTGCTGCTCACTCAGGCGCTGGACCTGGAGGCGATGGACGACGCCAGCAAGGGCGTCATCGAACTGGAGGTGAGGTGATGGTGATAGTCAACGAAAAGTTAAACTAAGGTTTTAACTTTTTCATCATTTTCAAAATTTTGCGCACGGTTTTTTGTTTGTGCTTCCCGCATTTCGAATGCTGGTTAGCGTCCTTTTAATCATCATCGATACTTGCAACTATTTTATGTGATGAGCCCCAAAAAGAGAGCGTCGTTCACTCTCGTTTCCCTGTTTCTCTGACCATTTTTTCTTTCCCCTTGCATTTTGTCTCTTTCATAACAACAACCCAGTGAAACATTTATGCTTTATGGACATATAGGAATGTATCTCGGTGAACACTGATCAATGATCAGTGAATTAGGCAATGATCATTGGCTCATTCGATAGGCAAGAGTGTGGGCAAAAAGCTTTTAATTAGCTGATTCGATGTTGATTATGATTTTTTTAATGAACGGCCACTTTTTGGTCAAATTTGGCAAATTTTTTCCATAATCTGTAACGAACTGGGCAGGCGGCAACTGACTTGATCCGAATAACACTGCTCTACATACACTACATATAAATTTATATCTCTCATTCATATTAGTTTTATGTGCCAGAGAAATAGCACGCAAAAGGATACCATTACATATTACAACCTCGAAAGTCTTCAAGTATACGCTTTTTCATCGTTTTCGCCCCCCCCCCCGCGTTCAACACACATTTCCTGTTCCAGGCGATTGCGGAGGACTCCGCCCTGCCGTCGGAGTGGGCCCACTCCCGAGTGCAGGTGCAGGTGCTGGACGTGGACGAGCACTCCCCGCACTTCGTGCCGCTGTTCCCCGCGTTCGTTGTGCGTCCCCCGCTGCAGGCCGGCCAGCCCATCGGCCGACTGGTCGCCCGCGACGAGGACTTCTCCGACCGCCAGCCGAGCTCACTCGTCTACCGCGCCATCTCGGGCAACGCCTCCCGTCTGGTGCACGTGCAGCGGGACGGAGTGCTGCTGGTCAAGGACCCCGGCTGGCCAACGGGGGCACCGGCCTCCCTGCTGGTCGAAGTGCGCAACACGCAGGGCCAAACGGTAAAAAATGTGGACCAATGTGAGCAAAAGCTACCACGCCAGAAATAGTCACAGCCCAGAAACTACTGCTGTTTACCCTTAGTTTTCAATTTTTTATTTTATTCGTGTTTCATTTTGAAAACTGTGGGGGGGGGGTAAACTGAAGTATCCAGTAGTACCAAATATAGTCAATAGTCATCTATTGGTTAGCACGCTTGCTGGACGATAGCCAATTCAGGTTGGGTGGGTTCGATTCCCACCGACGCATATTCCCTTCCCCAGCAGACCTACTCACCCTTTTAACCTGTTTTTTAATTATGGAGTTCTCCTCGGCATATAAAAAGGCTGAAAGGCACTTTGTCGTTGTAGTGGTTACGATGGAAATCAAATTATGAGTCTCGGAACCCGTCATCTGTCCTAATACATTTATCGGAGATCAGACATTAAACATCAGATTCTTCGACATTGAAAGTCCTTTAAAGCGCATTTGTCGGTCTCTGTCTGATAAGCAAATTCAGTCCTTTTTTCAGACACGCACAACGGTCAAGTTCGCGCTGGAGGGGGCAGAGGAGGAGGAGGAAGAAGAGCACTCGACCACGGAAATCAGCCCCAGTGGTGGTGGCCACGGTGTGGGCGTTGAGAGCGGCGACCGGACGGAGCAGGAACTGAGCTCCGGTGGCGGAGAACTCCCGTCCCGGGGCTCCACCGTGGACGTGCCTTTGCCGGCGACGCCCGCCTCGCCCACCGGTGGCGCAGACCCGTTCCCTCTGTTCTCGGTGAGCAAACGCATTCCCAGCAGCAGAAAGCACTGCGCACAGAGAAAAGAAAAATTTTGGATATTTTATTTGTCGAAATTTCATTTTTGGCGGAGATATTTGGAAATTTGGATATTTTTGAAAAGTTGTCAATTCAACACAAATCGCTTTTGTTAAGCAAAACACAGCAATTACCCAAATGTACCTACCTAATTCCCACCTTCTCATGATTTGCTCTCTCATATGGAGCGTTAGTTTCTTTGTTTTCGTTGATCATTTGGTAACTGACAAGCGAAAGGTTTTCAACAGATTTTTCGACAAAAAATAAACAAATATCATCTTTTCGAAAAGAAAGATTTTCGACTAAAAGCGAACGAAATTGGATCCAAACACAATAACCAGAACCCCGGAAGCCTTCACAAAATATTGTCAATCTATTGTCGTCACACAGGTGCGCACCAGTTTGGGCCCTGCGGAGCAGGCGCTGCCCGCGGTGCACTTCGAGCTGGAGCCCCAGCAGCGGGCGGGCACCCTGTTCTGGCTGGACCCGCAGAGCGGAGTGCTCTTCCTGCAGAGCAGCGGCAGCAGTGGAGATGCGGCAAAACAGGCGGGGGAGGAGGAGTACGAGTTGCGAGTGCGGGTGGTGGACAGCGCCACCGGCAGGGCGGTGGCACGACGCGTCTACACGGTGCGCCTGGTCCAGAGGGGCGGCACAGAAGACACGACGGAAACAGCGACAGCCACGACGGAGGGAGGAGAGGGCGAAGGACTGCGCAGCACAACCACGAATGACGACAACGAATTGGAGGAGTCCGCCACATTGACGACGACGACGACGCGTCAGGCAGTGGAGACCACTTTAGCGGCGGAGCGGGGAAGAACCGCCACACAGGGAACAACACACCGGATCCCGGTAAAAACTATTCTAGTTAACCAAGAACATACTGATCTGATCATGCTGTAAAGTTATGGCACATCCAAAGATTGAAAAATAATTCCCCCCCCCCCCCGAATTGATAAAGTACTTTAAAAACGGCATAATGTGCCACTTTTGTCGGGAATTCTATGCCACCAGAATGATTGGACCTTGGACGTCTTGGACTCACGACTCGGGGCAATCGAGAGTTCGAGAGTTTAGTGGGGAGATGTCCTACGGGTGATAACTGATAGGTGATAATTGGCCATGTTTCAGGTGTCAACTGAGCCCGCGGAAGGAGGAGGAGGAAAAGGAACGAGCAGCGGCATTACAGCCCAGGGCAATGCGGGGGCAGAGGAGCGACCAGTTGATGATGGGCAGAGCGGGGAGACAACAACGCCGAGTGGTGGAGGGGAGCAAGAGGAAGAGGAGGCCACCGCCACTGCTGCCTCTGGCACTGCACGATCCACCCAGAGGACACAGCAGCAAAAGGGCGGCGGCACCGACAACGAGAGCGAGAGCACCAAAACAACGTCAAACGGGTAGGCGGGGGAAACGGTATACGCCAACATCCCAACGACGAGAGTCATATCTCATATATCATATGGTCAAAAATATGTACAAAATGACGCCTTTTCAGACGCAAAAAATTGAGCGTCTCAAAAACTGACGATAGAGAACATCTCATGAAAATATTAATGACACTATTCTAATGAACCAATGACAGCAATGACATTAATTTACATATTTGATGAGAATCAATCCTCTCTCTATTTCGTTATTCCCATTCACGTCAAACACACAATTCAATGTTTTGACTTTCATAATTAATTCATTTATTTTTTGTGTTTGCGTCATCAAGTCATCATGTTCTGGCTCTAATCACTGCCATCATTCTGATCTCCGCCTTCGTTCTGTTCGCCCCCATCATCATTTCGGTCTCCGCCCTCGTTCTGATCCTCAGTGACAATTTGGTCGTCGCCGTCATCTTCGTCACCAGGGCCACTGTTGTCGGTGTCCTTCTCTGCGCCGGTCGGCTTCTTCTCATCCGTTGTTGCCTCATCGCCACTTTCTTTCTCGTCGCCATCAGAGTCAGCATCTTGCTCGCTTTTGTTGGCCACTTCGTTGATTTGCTCGGCAAATTTCTGCGCAGCTCTTCGCCGTTTCGCGCCACCATTTGAGAACAGAACTCACATGCCATCGCCAATGTGGTGAGCGACATGAATAGGGACTCTACGTTGCGCAACTTGGCCCTCATTTTGTGGTAATCGGAGCGAAGGTCGTCTTTCGTTGCGTCCGCGAATTTGTCCTCCCCCAACAGTTTCCAGGCCTGTTTTGGGTGCGCATTGTGCAGCCTGATCAGCTCAGCAGCCAGATCAAGACCTGCGGGCGAATGTGGCCTTTTTTGTTATTTCCCCATTGAATTCACCTTCCAGAGTTTTGACGTTAGGTTCCACTTTATTCGCAGAGTCCCCCTGTTGTGTGTCTGCCTTGGAGGCGAAAACGAGTACCAAGAGCAAGTGTGTCGTGGCCAGCAGCATTTTGGAATTTCGGGGATTTGCTTAAGCCAGAATGGGCGATCAAGTCAGAGTCAGAGAATGGCGGTACCGGTATTTATGCAGATTTCAAACGAAGTCCAGTTAAGCAAACAAAATGGGGCAATGGACTTGGACCACCTCTGGTGCTGGTTCAGAGCTTCAGCGGAACTTTGGAAATGTGCACCAATTGCGCTCACAAAGGCAGGGACTGTTGTATCATTTTTGAACTTGGCTGAAGTCAAGATTGAAGTTGATTGGACAACACACAAATAAGTGGTCTATTCCGCTACTCTACGGTTCTTACTCTGTTGAAATTTATCCCAAACCCACAGGTACAGGTACAATAATTTGCGCATTTCACATCGCTCAATCAAGTCTGCTGATCAGACTCATGATCATGAGTGATTAAAAATTAAGGCTATAATGGATGAGATAAATGTCATTTCCTCTGCCCTAACGCCACTTTTGCAATTCATCAATCTAACAGAATAAGGCTTTAAGAATACGGATAGGTGTGCCATCGATTGACCGTTTTGAATGGGAAACTATTTATTTTTGTCAGTTTCATGCGAAATTATTTTGGACCCGGAATGGGGGATTAATAGAGAACATTTCCGGCTCACGTAAAATACAGTGGCCAATTGTTTTTGAGGCCGTTTGCCCGACCACAATGTTTACATGTGTTGCTAGTTTTCGGTGTTCATGTGCTTCACATTTGCCCGTTTCCAGCAAGTGGACTCTGGCCCAGCGGCGCACTGGCTCAACCGTCCAGCAGGCGACCCCATCCAGCGGGGAACGGCAAGAAGAGACGACCAGTTCGACCGCTGTGCCCACTTCGGGACGTCAGACCGACTCCACCACATCGCCGCCGCCTCAGCATCTGCACTTTGCGCTGCCGCGCTACCACTGGGTGGTCACGGCGCCGGCACCGGACACGCTGATCGGGCGCCTGGAGGTGCGCGGCCAGGGCCAGCTGGAGTCGGTGGACGTGGAGCCGGCCCACTTCCGCACCTGGTTCCGACTGGACGACCAGGTGGGGGACGGACGGGGGACGGGGCTAGAGTGGACGGAAATGTGCGGTTGGCCCGCAACCTCGCAAGCCCAGAAACAGCAAAGCCGCTGATATTGGTGGTCTGGACTGACCGATTTCAAAGTGCCGAAGAGATCAGTGGTGATTGGTCTAATCGAGAATTCTGTTTCATACGCCAAAAGCACTAGGTATAGGGAAGAGCAAAACGATAATTTCTCTCGTTTTTGCTAGAGGTCAGAGTAACCGGGTTTTCCGTATTACGGCCGTATTGCGGCTTTTTTTACGGCTTTTTTACGGTACGGCTTTTTTCAGAAATCTGGTCCGCCGTTTTACGACCGTATTATGGCATTTTTACGGCTTTTTTACGATACGGCTTTTTAAAAAGCCGTAACGGAAGCCGTAATCCGTAATTTCAAAACGCAAGATTTTT